>JAMKCH010019692.1:0-68422 GCA_023653785.1 Ophioderma brevispina
ATGCTTCTTTAAAATTTTGATATAGGATATTTTCATTGGTGCTGATTCAAAATCTATAATAAGAATAGGGGGTTACGGACTTCGTTTTCGAAGATATTTACGTTATAAAAAACCATTTTTGCCAAAATTTGTAAACAGTTCTATGGGAAATGTGATAAGATGCTAAAATTGATCACAGCAAGGAAACGCTTCCGGGAATTTTTCTAATTTTTTAATATGTCAGGGTCCCAACACATACGTCACAAAAATAAAATAAAAAAAATAAAAAAAATGGGGGGCACGGACTTACTTTTTTCGTTATGCCACCAAATGTGGCAAAAAAGTGCCAAAGTTGTATTTTGGTTTGCGCTGTTTCTGCAAACGCGTAATTTTTACTCTTTACGCGTCACGCATCCACCGCAGAGATGCGCACGCGTACCGGTTGCGGAGAGGAGCGTGTCCAGAATGCATATGGGTCGCTGATTCCTTCACGCTTGGTTAAATCATATGATGATGGAAGACACGAGGTTAATTCCCCCGGCCCTAATGAAAATCTGTCATCTTCATTTTTGAATTGCCTATTTCTCCGCATTTCAAACCTTTTGGCTCTATTATTTTTTTATCTTGCACACCGTATGATTTGCTCCGCTTTGGCTATAACAGTGTTCGAAGAGGTGGCCTACGATAGGCCCGGGACAGCGGATTCAAGCATTATTTAAAAACAGTTTGTTTTTATTTTTTTCCTTTTCACTTTTTTGAAATTGTTGTTTTTGCTAGGGTTTGTCGTTAGTGTTGCTTTGATATTTTACTTTTTGATTTTTTTTTTAGTGTTGGACTTGTTTTTCGAATTAAAACGCTTAAAAAAAGTAAAATAATAGAAATAAATAAAATTAAATTAAATTACAAAAAATAAAAAATTAAATAAATACTTAATAGGGACTGCTATCTTTGATATGTGCGAGTATTTTTCCATTAACTTGCATTCAGATTTTGTCCAAATTGGAGCTTAACATCAACAACTCACAACTGCAAAACATAACAGTGAAAGCATGTAGTAGACCTATATACAAATTTTTCAAACAATTCTACCAATGGCTGTTCTAAAAACTATGTACAGTAGTGCATGAAAACCTACTGTTGAATTATTCTCTTTTCTTCCTCGCTATTGTTTTATAGGCCTGTTTGGTGCGATGACATCCCGCCAATATCAATATTAATTGGCCTCAGAGAGCGGTGATGGAAGGAACAGGGCAAGACACCTTTAAGTTTTTAAATTCGCGCCGAATGAAATAAAACGCATATATACGCCCAATATTTGCTGCGTTGCGTATTCGCAGAAAAATTTGCGTCATGGTCGCGAACAAAGGACTGATGTGTTGGCTAGGCTCTAAATTCTACTTGGAGAATCCTGCGCGTACTGACCGTAGACGGATGTGCACACGATCGTGCAGCATCCACCTTACGGGACGTTAGGAGATATGTGAAAACAACACCGTTTAGAAGCAAACCTCAATGGTCGGATGACAAACAGCATCGAAGTCCTTACATTGAGCTCACTCTGTCATAGTCACACAGTCTACAAACCATCAGTAGATTCAAGCACCTCAATTCCACCAATTACCTCATTTCTTCATTGGAGATTTCAACAGGCCAATGAACCAATAAAGGGTTAAACCCTGATCTAGCTATGTTAGCAAAAACCTGTTATAACAAGATTGTTCTGTATACTTTCCACGAAACTCAACATCGACGAATCGGTATTCCAAGTAAAACGCGGCAGTAAGACCCAAACATTAACTATGGACTTTATTATCGAATGCCAAGGGACTGGCAAGGATTACTGATGACCTGGATGAGAACATGAAGAGAATTGCTGCAAAACCCCCATACAAAAAACTAGACAAATGCCCAACTGGTGAACACAGACTTCTGATAAATTCATACCCAGAGGCTGTAGGTGGATTTGTTAATATACCAGGGCCTGTTCAAAGGAAATCGACTAAAGCATATCAAGAGTATACCACATATTTGAAGTTGATCCTTTCTCAGCTAAAACATCTGCTAAAGGTTGAGCAAGTGTAGGAGAGAATCTCGTAGAGAAAAAGATCAAACCTGACATAACCTTAATTGAATCCACCGATATGGACCCATCCATAGCGGACAAGAAAGAAAGGGCTACCATCCGAAAGCTTCGAGGGGAACCAACAGCACCTCCACAGACAGACAAGTCTTACACACAACCAAGTTGTTTCACCAACTTGTTTGATTGTTTTGAAATGGCAAGTAAGCAAGAGCCCAGAAGATCAAAATAGACCGTAAGAGGTATAGTGGAGACCCTGCTTCCACTCGCCCCTGTTAAAATGACGAAACTTCAATCCAGGAAAAAGCAATTAGGCCTTGAGAACATCTCAACTGAGCAGCTGCAAAACTACGGCCCAACCCAATAGCCAAAGGAGTGACCTCTCTTCCGATCTACAATTGCTGCCTTATTTTCCACAGGTTCTCAAAGATCGGAGGGGGAAGGAAAGCAGGAAGGAAAGCACATTGCACTCCATGCAGACGATCTTAGAATTCGCGTACAATATGCGGACTTCACAGTTGCTGAAGAGAGACCAAACGTCAGCGTAAAGTAACCTTGTCTTGAAAACACCCCCTGAATACCACTGTGATAATCATGTGCCACCTAGGAGTAACCTTGGACCACACTCTCTTTTATTAAAAAACCACATCAAGAAGACGAAGTGTAAAGTATGTTCATGCAAAACATCTGAAAACAAAACCTCACTGGCACAGATGGGGTGCTTTTTGTTTCGCCCACATACCCTAAGATTGAAGGCACTCACCCTGTGCTACTCATGTGCGGAGTATGCCCGCGCTCTGTGGAAGAGTTAACTCATGCCAAAGAAGCTTGATTCAGCTATTAAATGCTCCTGTCGGGCATACAAAGGGATGTCTTCCCAACCCAACGGAGAACTTACACATCCTAGGCAGGGATTGCTCCACCAATATCCGTTCGTGGGTGGTGAGCATGAGGGAGGCGTGTTGCCCAGGGTGTCTGGTGTACCGAACCTGTGTCTGGACGGGCGCCTGATGTTGTAACGCATTGGATCCAGAGGTGGTTTTATTGTGCAAACGTTCCAACCCTTGAAGCAGTCTCCGATTCTTGAATATCTTTAGCTCCATTGTTTTCAGAAGTCTATGCGTAGGTGGGGAGGTGATATTTTATTCAATTTTCAATATTAAAATGGGACCAACTTTTAAAGGCGCGAACAAGGACGTTATGTCGTGGTAATAATTTCTAAAGCATTTACAAACGGGGGTCTTGTCTTTTCCTTTGACGGCGAACTACGGAATTTGTGAACAGCTTGTTATTTGGTGTACACCCTACAGTCTATAAAGTCCTTGAATACTTAACAAATACGTCCAAATCCAATTTTACAGAGTATTCTATGTTGTAACTTATAATATACGTTTTAACTCCCATATCAAAACCTATTGAAATATTGACGTGAAACTTTACAGATGGATATATGGGTCAGGACCATCCATATAAGAAGCTAGAACCATTAAACTCGGGGAATCCCTTTAATACCATTTGAAACCCGAACCAAAGAAACCCCCCAAAAAAACACAGCCATTCATAGAGGACGCTGAAGGTTTCGCAATGTACATACAAATACATTGCTCTCATTTAAATGGAAACAATCTAAATAAGGTAACATGGTGTTGAATTGCTTGATATGGTGCATAAGTACTCAGGTGAGGAGACCATAATTTTAAGTTCGAAGAACGTTGGGCTGAAAATCTTCACGGTTGTTTCCCGGTATCTGCAAAAGTGACGAACCCCACCAATCATTCAAGGTCGAGTTATGAAAAGAAAACGAAGCATATTTTAAAAGAATGGCAACCATATTTCGCAACCATCGAAATCAATCTGTGGTGCCGATTCAAAAGTTGGCGATGAAACATAGTTGATTTGATTTTCATTTCGTAATAAGTTGTGGTATACTTATCTATATGTAAACATTCAAACATAACGAACAACTTGTGTTGGCCAAGTTCTGGATCTATATTAGTTTCAGCAAGACTAAACGACCGGGATTAGCATACACCGGGGACTAAACACATATTACGACTACATGCCAGGTGAAATTAAGATGAGTTTCTATTCGTACTCCTCCTAATTCGTATTCCGTGCTAACCTCGAAGGATTTCATAGAAGAACATAACGTTTACTGAATTATTCAAAACTCGTGTCTGGGAATTACCTGCGTGATTATTCATGTGAGATAATATGGTGTCCGTTTAGGCGATTAGGCTATCGGCATCGGCACTTGAGACCTCCGAAATTGAAATAATGACGTCATTCGGTGCTTATTGTACATATTTTCCTTCGTAATTACATCAGGAATGTCAACAGCGAGTTACGGAAGGAAGATGAACATTGTAAATGACATCACGTGGTTATAACCAAGGGGTTGAAGCCATTCAAAACCAGTTGTCCGTGCTGGGCGCTGAACCATTTTGAATATTGCCCTGAATAATTATTAGTTTGGGTGCTTGTATAACCACACATTGATGTCATTCGATACAAACAATCCAGGAAATATCAGTGTGGAATGTTGCGGGTTATGGGGTGGTAAATTAAATTTGTCTTAACTTGCACCCACACAAACGAATTGAATGACACGTCAGTCGTCTTGATTTAAATAAACCGCCTCAAGGGAATACAATTTTTTACACATAAGGCGCGCATTGCCATTTGGCGAAAAAAGAAAAGTATCTGAGCACAATGATCCAGGTGCACTACATGTATTACACTGGGGCCACCCTAACAATACATCAATTTGTATCATACCGATTAGTGGTGGATATATGCAAAGCGGCACCCCACAGTATGTGGAGAAGCGGAGGCCAAGCCATGCTTTCTATTGTTGGTTTTCTAGGTTTTCTTTGTGGTCGGCAACCAAAAACATGCGAACGATGAATGTTTAAAGATGACGTAACGCTTACCTCTCTATCTATATAGAAACCTCTTTGGTTATAACTGAAGAAGAAAAACAAGTAGGAACCAAAAACACAAACGACTTGAAAATATGAACGGCTTCTTTAAATCGAATGCTTTCTCGTAGGGGTCAGTTTTTTGTACAACACACCACCACACACACCACAACAACTCACAACGCAATACCAAAAGAACTATATGGATGGCCTCGACAAAGGAGTCGGTCTGTCAATCATATTCTTTTGTTCTCCGAGTTCTCACTCTTTCTTTCTCTTTTCTGAATAAAGGCTCCTTTAAAGTTATCTTCAATCTTCTTTTTTGTATAGTTATGCCCGCGATGGAAATACACAATCATATTAGGAAAACAATGAACAAGAGTTGGTTCTGTTTGTAATCTTACAATCGGGTGTGGTATGACATTTATATTTATATATTATTTAAGTATTTTATTTCATATAAAATTAAAAAAATATTTTTGTTTTTATCTTTTGCGCAGAAAGAGAAAGAAACTTCATAGTATTTGTTGGTATTTAATTTGCTTTTTTGTTGAGAAAAGGAAACACCCAACCTCGGCCTTTGTCCAAGTGCTTTGCTTTGTCCTCTAAATATAAGAGTGAGAAGTGAGAGTTAGTTTTGCGCTTTGGAGTGTTCTACTGAAGTGGCTACAGAACAAATGGGACAAATATAAATTTTAAACCAGGTCAACGAATTTTACTGAGCATGCAGGATTTAAACTTGGCGGATCTTCCGATCTCTAAACGGATGATCACTACCTAAGCTAAAGAGGTCAAATGTTACGATTAGTGACATTTAGTCTTTAGGGTGTCTTTAGTTCAAACTCTGTTCCTGTACACCTGCTCTGCAATTCTCTTCGCGATCTGTCGGGGCCGATTCGCGAAAACTCAGCCGTAAATCTTCGTGCATACTACGTCATGCCTGAGAGGACCAAAATTGTCCAAAAACTGTGTAACTAGTATTTTAAGAAAAAAAATTTAATTTATTTTTATAAATGGTTTAATGAATAGTTTTTAAGAAAAAGGTCTATCTGTAGGCGTCGCTATGAGTTAGTAAAACACATTAGTGGTACGGCATGAGTTTGGAGAACGGACCCCTGGTGGTACGAAAAAAAACCGTCTACAGGTCGAAAAGTTTCAGTTTTCAAATTCGATGTCAGTGAATTCTTACGGCCATCTTGTATTATGGAGGGTAATCTTTTAAATTAATTTAATATTTTATGATCATCCCGCAATAAAAAGCGTCTTAGAAAGTATTTGAGCAACGTTCGATACAGTGTTATCAACTCGCTTTTATGTCGTTCTCGGAAAATGTGATAAATGACTTTGAGCAAAGGTCTCAACTCAAACTGTAAAAACTAAAGAAAACGGTTTTAAAAACATCAAAGCGTAAAAATATGAAACGTGTAAAAACGTTCTGATTGAAATAGTATTTCAAGATGTTTTTATAAATCCTTTCTGAGACTAACATTAAATATGTTTAACACAACAATGTTTTGAAAAAGGACATTTTAGGGGGTTATGTCCACTTTTACCAAAAAAAGTCCACTTTTTCGAAGTTACGCACACCCTATAATCCCGCGTACGGCCATTGCCGACCACACAGAAATAGCCTTAGATACGTGTTCAATCATCCATGATTTCTCTCTTCCGATTGGACATATCACAAATAAGTCAACCAAACTAAAGATTTAGATAAAATTCAAATGACTGCATAGACGAAAAGTGTCTAATAAAATCTTGACAAAGCTGCATATCTACCCCCTTACGACAGCAGGACATTCACTAAAATGTGAGGCTCTTGAAGCGCGCCACGCTTCCCGATTCTGAAATTCCAGAGATGACATGCGAAGTCTGTTCGAACTTGTGTGGCAAGTGATATATAGTAACCAGGGAATTATTTTAACACCAACTTGGATTAGTTTCGAATCAAATATGAATTTCATGAATTTCACATGGAGAGAGTTTTAAAAGAGCGATGTACATATCATAAATTTTAACTAATTGCAATAGTCTATATAAAGACTAGTTAAATGAAGCATGCGATTTCACGTGAGCTGGGGTTCGCGGGAAGTAGTGCAACATATAAATGGAGAAAATAAAGTTTTAAAAGTGATTGCTTTCCATCAGCTCAGGGGAGTGTGGAGACAATTGTTCGAGTAAGTTTATAACGCCAGATTCTTTTCTCTATAAATAACGGATTGATACTAAATTTTGTTTTACCCACTTTGTCTAAAAATATACAGTAAAAGGCAATACATTCATCTGACAGGAAATTATTTCAGGTGTCAACAGTCTTTCGAAGACATAAAATGACCAACACTCTAAATATATTACAACACCGACGATCGAGACATTTCATGTCGTTAGGAGGTTCTAGCTAGAGTATATAGGTAAAAGAAAAGAATCGCCCTTTTTGTGGTCTGTTTTGTGGCTCCATTTTTGCTGCTAGAATAATACCCGTGTAACATCACTCTTTACCACGGTTATCAAAACTGGAACATATCAGATTCTTCTTATTATCGAATCTGACGTCATACTAACTGTGCCAACCAAGAAAAATGTTGGAAATTTCACCAACCTCTCTACCACGGAACTTAAGGACTACCCTACCCTACCCTCGAGCAAGGTGGTATGGTCCAAATGTGTTTGCTAAAATAAGTGCAAAGGATGGCCAGGCCAGCAAGAAGCCAACGCCGTTTGGTTGTTTGTTAGTCCAGCTAAATGACACTTTTGAGCAATCTTGATACTACAGTGTGAGTCAAAAAGAATAGGACTGTGATTGATTATTTTTTTATCAAAAAAATAATTGAGCTTGATAAAAAAAAAGTTTTACATATTCGAAACAAGCATGATCTTCCGCTCATTAGAAAAAAAGAACCACCGAAATTCATCATTCCTAACCATGCCTGTTCTACCGAAAGAACCTATTTATCCATCTGTCCACGGAATGCTGAATGCTTTGAATATGTACCTGAGAAATGACTGGGTCATTGAAATGTAAATGAGATTTAACAGATTAGCATGGTCTGCACAAAATCAATAATGAACAAAATAACAAATCTGAAATATTTTAAAAACTAACATGGCATCTTGGTGGAAAGGTGTTAGGTATCATGGCCCCTCCATATCCAGATGTACAACAAACTTTTATTGTTGAAACTTACTTGCAGACCCATTCTCCCATTGAGGTTCAGAGACAGTTTGCCTTGCAGTTCCCGCAAGCAAACCGCACACCTTGCAAACAGGTTATTATAGCAATGTTCGGGAAATTCCATGACTATGGAACCATCAGGAAACGACAACATGAAGCATCAGGAAGACGAAGGACTGCCAGGTACCATTAGAGTTTACATTTCAAAGACCCAATAATTTCCCAGGTACTCGCACATATTCAAAGCATTCAGCATTTCGCTGACAACTGGATAAATGGGTTCTTTCGGCAAAACAGCATAACAATGGTTAGGAATGATGAATTTCGGTGGTTCGTTTTTTCTAATGAGCGAAAGAACATGCTTGTTTCGGAGATTTTACAACATTTTTTATCAAGCTCAATTAGTTTTTTGATAAAAAATAATCACGGTCCTATTCTTTTTGACTCACACTGTATTTTAATAATATTTATTAACTGTCGCATAGCTAATTTGTTGTAGCTTTTAATTAAATCGTTCCATATATTTTTAAACAATTGTGGAACGCACACTCACTGATAAATAAGGGACATTTCAAATATATCGCAGGTCAACTTAAGCTTCTTATAGAAATGTAATTGCTTTTAGTTTATAACAAAATAATAACTAAATACAGACATTTTAATTGCGTTTTTGAATTGACATGGGTGACCTAAAATTCCAATGACTGCTTGTGCAAACAAGAATGACCTAAATTACTATCGTTGCTTGATAAATAAATCAAGAACGTCTATCTGAAAACCTTTGTGTCAAAATAAGAAAAGCATATGGAAAATGCAGACGAGGAAAATATAAAACCCACTTGCTCTAACACTCACTTTTAAAGCTGTACTTGAGGGTTTCTATACTGAGGCATCTTTTTTTCTACAAAAATCATTGCTTGATTTAAAAAATAATAAAATTTTATATACCTTATCCTGACTTATAAGCTTAAAATAAAAAATTGGTTAGATTTGCTGTAACTGGATTTCTGTTTGCAGCTAAGTCAGTGAAGAGATTGTTCGTTTTATATATATAATTGTCTTAGTGTTGAAGTGTCTAATGCTATAATATTCTGTTGGAAAACATACGATTGTGAGGTCGGATTTTGTTTTGCGTATCTTATAATTTGTTTAGTGAGGTAGTGTTTTTTTTTCCTTAGATAAATGTAGTTACAGATTAGATTTGTTTGCAGAAGGTAAACCAGCCCACCTTGATGTTGAAATTCCGGTTGAGAATCAGAATTAAAAAATGAAATCAATGAATTTGCTGCATTCATTGTACCGAAATGACAAGGTCACTAAATAGAGGGGAAATTAGAAATTTGACCGACAGTGGCGGCTCCAAATCGACGTCAAAAGAAAAGAGTTTTACAAAGTGAGTCAATATAATAACTCTGCTACTCTGCATTAAGGGTGCGATTTAAGGGGGCACTTATATTAAAATAGCTTGCCAAATTGTTTGTCATAACTTATATAATATTGGTCTTGGTTTGAGCATATAAAATACACATTTTACAAAGGAAACGCTTCAAAAACTCCAAACTCAGTGATAACAATTCGATAGGTTTCATATTTTGCTCCAAACACAGTGATAACAATTCGATAAGTTTCATATTTTGCTCCAAACACAGTGATAACAATTCGATAAGTTTCATATTTTTAAAGAAAACAATCAAACCCATGACATTTCACGAAATTAAAAATGTCGAAAATGAGATAACCGTTTTTAGATTTATGTCTCAGAACTATCAAAGGGCACGATCCGATCCACAACCTCGACCCCACGACTCACTCCATCAAACCATTATATTTCTCATCTTATCTCATCATGCAGAAAATATTTCGCTAAAATAAGGGTTGTTTAGGGTTACTGGCAATGATTTGTAACATATGGGATATTGTTACATAATCAATTATTACTCACATTAAAACCGTATGTCAGATTTAAACAAAAATTTGGAAATAAGGTATGTTGTCAATGAACTTTCCGTCGAAACACAGAGCAATACGTTGTAATCAGATAGAGCACCTTTAAAATCAAATTCTGTCTTAAATATAGAGAATTATGAGTCCTGTCAAAACTAGTGTAATGCCATGGATTTTATGATTTTAATTGTTTTCAAGACTGCTTGTAACTTGAAGTAGATCTTGTGGTAATCAAAGGAAATCGGCAAATTAGGTAAATTACAGTACCTAACTATAGCTATGTTATTAAATAATGATTTTTGTTTACAATCCTATTTCGTATTACGTTAGCGTGAACCAGTTTTCGTTTATGTGTATGTGTGTGAATAACCGTAGAAAACACTTCTAGATGCCTGCGGTCATCAGTTAATGTTTTTAAAGTCACTGTACTCCTTAAAGCTATTATACGTGAGTGCCTTTTTAAAGCTTTTTAATTCACATTCTTCGAACTCTCTCCTCTTCTTTAGCAACTCTAATTGCATTTACAAGGCTCGTGAACTCTGGATAAAATGTTCCGCACAATGCAAATGGTTAATTAGGTTTTAATTTCCTCCTGGGGACGTATTGCTCAACGGGTAAGATTCATTTATTCCTGACACTGTGTATTTCTTTCTGGAATGATTTACATCTATGTGATTCTAAAGTTTTTACTGGATACTGCAATATATTTACATTTTTCTTGATTGTTGTTGGTCAATGTCCTACCGACAGGAGTGGGGGGGGGTTGCTGCCCCTCAACCCGGGTACTTTTATTTATCACCGTGGTTTTGTGACGCACGTTATCTCTCTAAAGCTAACAGTTTTACCATCTCAATAGAAGGCTCATCATTGCGAATCAATATAGAACATAACCTAATTAAGCACGAGCTAGCTTTAAGCACAACGCAGATGCAAATGTTTACTCCTCTTGCTTTTGTTGTTCATCTTTTTGCTGCGCCGGGTAAATGAAAAAAAAACAAACTCAGTTACCAATTGTAGACATGTATGTTTTCCTGCGCCAACACTCATTAGAGACATTACATAAGCACGAATATACATATCTGACGGCAGCAACTGTAAGGACTCCTCTCTTGTCCACATGACACTTTTAACATGCTTTCCTTTTTAGTTTACTCACTTTATCTATATGGAAGTTGACGATAAAAGAAAATTTATGTTTATTTCATTACTTGCCTAAATAGAAAGACACAGAGTTAGTGTTATTACAGTTTTAATAAAATGACAGGACGGGCCATTTTCGATTTAATCCCAGTGGCCTTTGCGCCGCCTCCATTTACGGTCCCCCTGTGACCGACATGGCACGACAGGTAAAGAACCATCTAGTTAGCACAACAAAGAAACGCGGCGTAACTATGAAGCCAATTCGTCACAAAGTATGCGAGCACTTGCTACATGTGTTGCGGTTGGTAATGCCCTGTGTTAAGTAATTAAAACAAAGGTGATTAAAGACACTCTCGGATCTATCTACCGACAGAGTTCAATTATTTAAAAAAAAAATGCAGGAGTAGCTTGAAAAGTGAAGACAATTTTGCAGAATTATCATAAAGTTGATTTTTTCTAACTGAACATATGCCAAAAAATAAGAAACAGAATTGTTCAAAGGTGTTTGCACTCATCAGCCTCATCATCATCATCACATAAATCTGTAGATAACAAAAAGGTTGACATTGATCACTTGTTTTTTTTGATCTCGACAACCCAATATCAAACCGTATTCTTACAGGACACACCTGACTGAAAAAGTGACCTGAACTTTAGCGGTCTCGGTGCCGGTAGTCTTCACACGGTCCAGTAGCTCAAAAACGGGATAACTACCCTAACCTAAATGACTGACCAGTAGACTTTTATTTACCAGTGTAAAACCTTACTCAGCAAATTCTTTGGATTGTTCTTTCTTTGAAAAAGAATAACGGATCATTCTCAAGACAGTAGAAACATACAAACATTGAATGATAGAAATTTATTAGAAGCCTTTCTGCATCATCATAATGTAATGATACATGCATTTCTGAAAGAAGCCACATCAAAGACTTTAATTTTTTAAGATAGGAGTGTGATGAAGTGAATTTAAGTGCTTTCAGAAATTGGATACAACATATGTTTTGGCTTTTCATTTCATTGTTTTTACTAATCAATCGTTGGTCTTTAGCCTAGTATTGAATGTAGCAAATATTTTAGTTGTGCTCAATAAGTAAATCGATTGTTTGGCAAGGAAACATTACGAGCTAAAGCAGGTCGGGTGAGTTTTCAATTGCATAATTGTAACTTAGTCTTTTACTATCTCGTAAATTCGACTGGTTTGTCGCGTTATTATAACTCGTTGCCCCTTTTTCAAATGATCACGTAAAGCTTTCTATATATAACATCTAGAATAGGAGCATTTAATAAAAAAATTAAAAAATATATTTTTAAACAATTTGCTGGCCTTTTCAACTTTGTCCTAAAATCGTCAATATAGTAAATTTAGAACGTGGGCAAAGTTTTAGCTCTAAAATATGAACGAGCAATTACGATGGACTACAAGTGAATGCATATAGTAATGGTAACGCAGTCAAGTTAGCGCATTGTGCTTCAGAGAACTTCACGTATCTGTTGAATTGTTCGAAAATGGGGACTGACGAATCAATGGTGTTTACTTTATGTATCTATCCATTATTTAAATATGCACAGATATTGAATTGTTTTAATAATTAAAAATGCGTCTGCAATTTATGTAAATCATTTGTACTTTCACACTTAGGTTTGGTGAAAAAAACGATTTAGGTGTCTATTGGTAATTGAAGTGCCTTAAGTAAATCGTTTTCGTTATTCATATATGCACAGGTATTGCAGTTTTTAAGACAATTAAAAATATGGCTGCAATTCATGTAAATCATTTGTGGTTTTACACGTGGGATTGATGAAAGCATAACAATTGGGATTGCTGTACTAATTAAAGCATGCTAAGTAAATCGTGTGTTTAATATTTGCTTTCGTTCCGGTCTAGGATTTATAAAAATGATGCATTCTAAATACGTTGTGTATGTGATTTTAGCACAATTTCTACAAAAAGGGCACGCCCTTGTCCTTTTTCTCATAAAACTATGTTTTGCTGCATATAAAAACCCCTTCCGGTCTATATATATAGAACTTCAATAACTAGTCACAACTGAAGTCCAGACGCAGGTAATTTCGCTCAGAATTTAAAGGGGCATGACCCGATTTAAGTCTATAAATTTTTCATCTTGATAGAATGGCCTTCACCCCACAACCCCACCCTGTAAGTTTCACGCCGATATTTCAACCTGTTTTGAAGTGAGAGCTAAAGCTTGATTTTGTAATCCCCATGGAGTACTGTGTAAAATTAATATTGGTCGACCAAAATTGCTCATAACATCCGAACTAAGCATCCTTTAGCCCTAAAATTTCACAGGGTAAATAAGAAAAATAGTAGCTTTCCTTTGATACCAAGATGTTGACCACTTCCGGTAAAATCTGGGGTCCCTGGGGACGAGGCTATTAGCGATCGGACCATGGACCTTTAAAAGTAAGGATGGCCATAGCTTACTGTTGCAAATGATTGCATCGGCGTTGAAATATTAATCAGTAAAGACATTATAACGGACTATTAATACAAGCAATAATAATATAATTTACATGTACTTTTATATTTTCCAATAATAACATTTCATTTTGTTACAATTCATCAATTACTACTTAGACATGCCTTTGGTAAGCGATCGTTGGAGCACACAAAAAACCTGGAAGTCCCTCTTTATACGTCGCTACAGGTGTTTAAAAACTGCACCACAAGGTTGGTCATAGCTTTTCACGTCCAACACAAGCTTCAATCGGGTAAAGACATTGTGAGTATGGCAGCCTGACCGCAGACACGACGTTTTTGTCACCTTGTCCAGAGCTTGTGGTTGTTACCAAAAAAAAAAAAAAAAAATCCAGAAGCTAATTCATTTGAAAAGCTACAGTTAGGACTAGGGCTGGTTTCGCAACAACAAGGACGGTGCGAGGTGTGAAAGAAATCGTTTAAGTTGCTGGCCTATTCAATAACACGGGCGTTTTGCCTTCTTTGTTTTATATCTGTGGAATGATCCTAGATGCCCCCTTAATTTGTATAAGAATTATTAAAACTACAATTCTGCTCTCCCGTGGTTCCTTCTAAGGGGGCGTTTAAGATGTCAGTTTCATGTACAGAGAGTCATACCTATAGGGCGCTTGCACGGCAGGTCAATAGGTTATCTTGGCCAGACCTGCCTCCAGAACAACCCAAGCATGCAGAGAATACAAAGGAATCACCTGCAGAAATAGCTGAAATGTTCAGGTGAACCAGGTGCATGCATTGTATTCTTCGCCTGCTTGGATGATCTGGAGGGCAAACAAAAGTCCATTCAATATAATTTACCTTCCGTGCAAGGGCCCTATACATGCCTATCACAGCCATTTGCCATAGGAGTAGGGTGGCCACCCCTGACTGTCTTTAGCTGGCCTGGCCTGGTCAGTTTCGTGGAATACCCCCAGTAGAATGGTTAAACATTGTTGGGCTCCTTTCCCCTGCTATTATATTAATAGCAGGGGACTGTATTGTAAGAGTGTGCGCTTCCGGATAAAATTGTGAATTTTTGCACACAAGTACTTTAGGCATTGATAATCCATAAAATTGATGGAAGCATTTGCCAACCCCCTTAATGGCCCTCCTTGGGTTTCAAGGTTATACAGGGGTCAAAAATTTAAAATGTTCCGAGTGTGTTAAAAAGCACATCATGCTGTTTGTCTGGTTACAAGGATTCCAAAAAGGTATAGTTTATACTATCTATGGCTTATAGTTCCGGTGTTATGGGGTAAAAACTGTAAAAATGGTGAAAAGGTCAATTTTGGTGTGTACATGGATCAAAAGTTAAACGTTGCTTTGATTCAGTTAATATGTGGTGCAAATTGTTTCCCTAGCTTAAAGGATTTAAATGAGGAATAGTTTACCTTATCCGTTATGCTTAGTTTTCACGTTATCCAACAAAATACGTCATAGGTCAATAAAATCCTATCTATCTATCTATCTAACGGCCGCAGCCGAGATGCTGTTCACCATGTAGCGCCAAATCAGAACAAATGTCCCTGTTTGTCATTAAGTTGGGGATGTCAGCTGGATCCAATCTAATAGCTGCCAATAACTGCCAATAGTAGTCGACTTTATTCGCCATTTTGGTTAAATAACCAGAACACTAAGATATTAAAAACTATTATATTATAATTCCTATATTTTCATTCTATTAGCTAAAGCAAAAAACCAATATGAACCACATTTTACAAACTAGAATTTTTCGTCGCGGTTCTCGGCTTTTCGCGTCTCGCTATATTCACAGAATATAAGCTGTGGGCCGCCCACTGACCTTTGATCTTGGCACATACCTTTGACCTCCTCCAACGATGATATGTGAGATCCCACGGTGTCGCAACCTATGACCAAGTTTGGTTCAAATTGAACTTCCAAAGTTTTTTCAATGAGGGTCCAATTTTACATTTTAGCTTTTTTTCAACTTGACCTCACAACATGACTTGTGACCTGGGGCACATGACCTTTGACATCAATCAACTATGAGGGCTCCCATGGTGCACCTATGACAGAAGTTGTGGTGTTTCCATTGAACTTCAACCTTTTCAATTGAGTGTCCAATTTAAAAAACATTACCTTTTAGTGACACACACCACATACACAGGGCTTGTAGGCGCGGTGCACATCGGCAGGTCGTGAAGAAGACATAAACATGCACAACGGATTGCGAAGTGGTCCTGCTGTGTGGTGGGGGGGGCCTCTCCTGCAAACTAAAGGGCGTTTCAGCGCCACGGGCTATAAAATGGAGCCTTTTAATTTGGGTTGACGGGGGCCTGTGTGGAGGTGCAGGTGGTGTGGATGGCCTGGCAAAGGGACGGCAAAGGCTTGTTGACTTTTTTTCAACCATTTTTACAGTTTTTAATAAACTTTTTTTTTTTATTACCACATAATAATTCCTAACTATAAGTCACAGGGTATATAACTATACTTTTTGGAATCCTTGTAATCAGACAGACATCATGGTGTGCTTTCAATTCCAACACAATCGAGAGCATTTTAAAAAATAAAACAGTTTAACCCCTGTGTAACCTTGCAATCCGCTGGGGGCCATGAAAGTGGTGTGGGCAGTGCGTCCATCATTTTTTTTAATTATCAATGTCATGAAGTACTTGTGTACCAAATTCACAATTTTCAATCCGGATTTGCACACCACATAAGAATCTGTTCACTAAACAGTCCCCCCTATAAAATAAATAAATAATAAAAATAGTAAATAACTCAAAATAAATTAAAAAAAAAAAAAACTCCTAAACAAATATAACACGATCAATAGCAGCCCTCATATACTAAAATTAATCCTACAGTGGTGCCACAAATTTAATCCGGTCAAATAAAGTTTGGCAAAAAAAATGCCAATTTAAGATATCGTGAATGTCTATACGTGTGTCCGAAAATCTGGAATACTCTTTCCTTGCGACACGTACTCGTTAAATGCAACACCTGCCCTGGAATATTTTCTTTCCTGCAAACGGTTTTTTTCTTTAAAGCTCGACAGTACCAACAGGTGTTCTTAAATTATAATAGCTATCCCTGCGAGTATAAATATAGTTCACATTTTTGTTCACCCCAGACCCTTTTTCGACACTATATACCAAATGAGTGCTCCGGAGTTCGGACTTAGCATTGGGTAATCTTACCCCTGTGGTTAACAGAACGACTTCACGCCCTGTTTAGAAGAAGAGACAAGGTTAACCTAGTATTCATGTCCTATCACCTTTTGGAAAAATTAAGCACAAAAATAGTGATCTGGAGGATTTGGGCTACACCTATTTGCAGTGAAATTGAAGCGATTCGTAAATTTTAATGTACGAATTTTTCCACAGTAACAACAGGAGTCGATCAATTTTAATGATAACGTTTGGAACGTAGCTGTCGATTGATTTTTGTTTCCGTTTGTTGATAATGAATTGCGTACCTCCCTAATGATGGGGGCCCCTAGAGTTAAATGATCAAGAGAGGTTCTGTATCCCCGGCTCCCTCGAAACTGTAAATTAATGGTTCCATATCGAATATAACACTCTTGCAAAGAACACTGGTATACAAGTTTTTGTCTGTTACCAAGACCACGATAACAACCGAAGAGTTCTGTCCAGGTTTCTGGGGTACAACAAAAACGATTCCTATATAAATGTCTAGAGAACCGCCAATTTGCCAAAAGAATCCCATCCGCCTACAGCGTTTTAATTTGGATTTTTTTTTTATTTTTATTTTGTAATGATGCCCTTACCAGTAACCTTGGGTCAGTCCCTGCTATACTATTAGGTTGTGACTTATCTTGGATGCTTATCAGGTCGACTAATATGTTGTATTAATAGGCGTGGGCACGTTGACAAGAACACGTTGCTATCAACTTCTACTATTTACATACATTATGTGTTTCTCAAAATTATTTTATTTTCCTCACAGAGTTAATATTCATTTCCCTGAATCTTTGTGATATTTGTATGACCACGTCTTACTTTATAGTAGTGCTCTTTTAGTGTTTTCCTTTGTTTTTATACCCACCCTTTATTCGTCCCATGTCCAGACCCTATCATTTATTTTCCAACCCTATGTATATCCATTTGCAGGATAGCTTCAAAGTGGAAGGATACATCTGGATAATTCTCATAAGTTACCTTTTCCAGCTGTAGAATTGAAAAGAAAAGGAAGAAAACGGGTGTGTTTCCAGATAACGATTCTCCATTCGTACGTGTTTGTAGTAAAGTGTCCGTTCCGTCAGTAATGACCAAAATCTCCGATTCTGTCCCTTTTAAGGAGTGTTGCTTCTGGTCTTTTTATAATTTGCATGGTATTTTAGGATCCTGTACTTGTTACGCGGTTACGTACATGCTAAAATCTGATTTTTGATGTATTTTTTTTTTTTTTTCGATTTCTGATTAGCAAATCACTGATAGTGTCTTTAAGGTATACATCTTAAAGTCCTCCACAAACCAGTATGATTCAGGAAGCAAACGGAGTAGAACGCAAATTATTCATCCCCTAATACCAACCCATTTTGCCATGCCTTTAAATGTCTTGAAGAAACGCCCATTTCCCCACCAAAAAATACTATTACCGGAATACTTCTGTCCGTTCCCGAATTAGATACCGTCGTCGTTACATTGGCGTACTCGGGTCGCTTATCCTCTTTCTTATTTGTCTTGGGAAATTTCCCAGTCTTTGGAAATTTTTTCCCTCTCAAAAGGCCAATTTTTTTCGCCGGTCAGAGGGCTAAAAAACCGGCTGATTTAAGCATGATTTTTTGCAATTTTTTTCCCGGGCCAAGTCGTGAGGGGGACAACCTAGACCTCCCCCCTGCACCCCCCGCCTGTTACGTTGCACAGTGATCGTCTATTGTAATTTGCAAAGTGTACAGGGCCCAACCAATGAACAAACAAGAGCAATTTCAAACTTTATTTTAAATGGCAGGGAGGAGATTTTTCTTGATACGAACTTTCGGAAATTCTCCCCAATTCCTATTGATCGGTGATTGTAGAACAAGAACACCCACCGAGAACTTTATTTCAAACTTTTCGCATTTAGAGGACTAACAAGTAAAAAAGAAAGCAAAAACTGTATCCACGATAGGATGCTCCTAACATTGCTCCGCTGGTGAGGGCTGGGCGGTATTGTGAAAGTACGACGCGGGGTTTAACCTATTGGTTTACCCTACTCGTATTCAAACCAACTGGCTGCGCTGCATATGTCCATTGGTAACTCTTTCGCTTGTGCACGGGCACCGCGACGGCTTAGCTCCCCTCCGAAGGAGGATGCAACTGACTTTAATGTTTTCATTTAATGTTGTTCCTTGGATATAAGCAATGCGCTCAGGCGTAAAGAGTAGTAAAACAGATTGTTACCGTTTTTTGTTAAACCTATTCTTTGAGGAAAAAGTGGACTACATTGAAACGCTATTAAGGATTATAAATAATGTTCGGCTGTTCAATTTTCATTCTTGCAAATGGTTGTCGAATAGAACCCGTTCACATCTTATAATACGGCCTTATGCCGAACCTCTAAACACTTCCATCCAAGTGGAAACCCACAATGAGACACCTAGTTTTTCAATATTGTTAACCTGAGCATTTCATTTATCACCCTTTGTAACACAACTGTTCTACCCTAACCCACATCCCTGCCCCCGCTCCATTGACAAATCTTCCAATAGCCCCCTCCGTTTTTATATTTGTTAATTTTTTCCGTTGTTTTGGGCAAATTTAGAGTATAACATTAACTCGCGCGTCATTGCCAGCTTTTCCTCCAAAAGATTACCTGAATTTGTCTCCCTTCATACCTCGCTGAACTTACATAAAAGACCTTGCACACAAACAAAATTCAAGTCCCACTACATTTCCATCCTGCTGTTTTCTAGAGTTTTTAGCCTTCAATCCCATTGCTCAGTCCGTAAGACACCGCTTGAATGTTCAGGTTAGCAGTTGTAAAAGCTCGGCAGACGTAGTATCCTGCCAGCTACCCTTTAATACAATACTACCATATACGAATTGACTTTCCTATTCTTGTATGTACACATGTAGGCATTGGAAAGTCGTGTACTGTGAGATCAAAGGGGCGTGTTCGAACACGCCTTTTGGCTTGGCAACTTGCTAAACTGTTTCATTCCTGATTAATATTATCCCATTTTGTTCATTTTAATTAATGACAACCTCCAGGTCATCTTAATGATGGCCCAAATCATACAGAAGTTGAAAGAAAAATGTATTGTTTTCTTGAAAAGCCTATCCGTGTAGTCAGGTATGAACTGACAAAAAGCATTACCAAATTGAATAATCATTATCATTGCCCACCAACTACTTGCACAAACCATTATTATTAGACGATGGTAATGAAGTTGATGATCATTTTCCTACTAAGAGTCGTCTAATGGTTGGAGTTAACTCGATTATTTGAAGCTGACCCTGGAAAATGGTTTTGTTTCAAGTCTTTATACACGAGAATGTAAGGAAAGAAGCTTAAGAATTCAACTGAACATGCCTTCAATAAAACACACAAGGCCAATCAGGCACAGACCGACAAAACTCCAATAATGAAAGACAATACATTCAAACAAATCGTAAGTAACAAAAGCAAATAACAATTAGCATCAAAGGGGGGTTTCACATTTTATATTTTTCCCGAATTCTCACTTTCTGTTGTGGATTGACCTCAATATTAAAATAGAAATCTCTATTCCAACTTCGCAAAGATCGTGTATGGTGTGGAAATTAGTTCTGAATTTGTGAAATCCTAATTGTCCGTATTAAAAGGAAATCACATTCGGATCCCCACGCACTTTGAGGTATCGTGTAAAATATCCAACGGCGTTTTCTATCAATAATCGGGTATTGATATGTTATAGTTCATTATTAACATTGGCCTTTATTCCCAATTTTTTCCTGTCCTAGATTTCAGATCGTTACAATAGTTTCGTTTTAAAAGGAAAGTAATTGAGTTCTTGAGCACGTGGGCATGATTAAACACGTTTAATTAATGATCGCAAATGAACTAGCAAGTCACATCAGCGAATAAAAATCAGAAAGGGTCGGAAAGAGTAAAATACATGAAAATCACAGCTTTTTAGTGTGCCATTGCTGCGATAGAGCGACCCCATTATCCAAATTAGATATATTATACCATGGGCAACGCGCATTGGTTGTCATTGTTGTCCTGATCATTACATCACTAAGATGGAGAGAGAGCAATATTTGTTTCCTTTGTAAATAGACTGGTTGGTATGGAGTAAACTGTTATTGTTGATCCTAGTATCTTACGTTATCGGTTTTGTGTACAGTTATGCCTATTGCATGTTTGAAATCGTCATGCCAACAGAGTGCTTGAAACGGAGCATTGTCAAAGAAATACACGTCTATATGAGGCATTAAATCTCAGAACGTTCAGGATATGGTTAAAATATTTTGAAGCGGTATACTTAGAACTCGTTACAAATGTCCGTACAAATCGGTATAATAACCATTTAGACACCAGCTATGCATTAACAGGAAAATAATGTTGTGTTTTTGTTTCAAATATCATCTGTCCCATATGCGACGTTGTATTTACGAGTACTTGTTGGACTACGTGGATGTGTTTTCAAGTTAACTTTAATCCTGTTCCGGCATTGATATTCACAATATATATGCACTCTAAAATTTCCTAATTAAACTTTAAAAAAGAAATATGCGAGAGGCGCTTAATAGAATTCATTCGAAATTGTCCAAAGGCAAAACATGGAATTTCAAAGGTCCGCAACAACAAAATTTTGTGTTGATATGTAGCTAGCAAATGTATACAAACCTTTCATATTGTTGTTTATTGCATCATAAGGGAATTTGCATCGTAACTTTGACAATATAAGATATAAATTTTTATTAAGCGCCCCTCTGACGACATATTGTTATTTTGAATATTATTTGTTTTTGCTATACTACAAACGGCCTCAATGGTCATCCTCTACAAATCACTGACATAAAAAGACTTGCTTGCCGTATTTGGACCTTTGAAATCATGTCCATGGTCGATTTTTCATATTTTGGTCATGGCAAAATCAAGTATTTTAATAAGGTTTGAAGTAACTTGTTTGATCTGTGAGCTATACATTCGCCTACAGGCTCAAAGGTAAATGTAAAGTAATAATCGAATAGTACCAAACCGAAGAAAGAAAGGCTCGCAATTTCATGTCAAAGTGCTGGTTTAGTATAACGAAACGCAAACCCTTTTTTAAGTCCTTGGTCAAGTTATCTATATTATAAACAGTTTACAAGGTTGAAGTGGGGAGGGGATACGGTTGTCGGTCGATACTGTTAAGAATGTCGGAACTTAGAATTATGCTCCTGTTCGTGATTTATCTGAACACGTTTTACGACACAACTCATGCATCACACTTTTAATGCATTTGTATTGTCTTAGTCACTACTCTTACCATATGTTAAGTGGGACCTGAATTACAATAGATGGAAATTATACGTGTCATAACTTTTTTTCATTATTGGTATGACACAAATAAAAGCACACACCTTTAGAATGACGATGATGTGATGAATGCAAAAACAATGTCTCATTATTTAAAGTATATTTCAGCGTTTTAAAGAAAATCATCAAAAAACATAACGTTGCAACCAGATTATTTTCACCCGTAGCGTGGGTGGTAGCGTGGACGCATAGGTACACCATTAAACATTTTGAATTACTAAAATATTGTATTACACTAAAATAAGGAGCAGTTGCATATTACTTAACTTGACATCTTTATCATCATAATTTGGTCAATATCGGTCTTGGACATACAAAATACAAGTTTTAGAAAGGAACCGATACAAGGGATCAAGAAATCAAGAAAAAAATAAACGTTTCCAAAACTTTCAGTATAACTCGTAACTTTGTTAGTTTTAGACAGAAGATTTTGGTCTTTATCATCCTGACACATATGACTGGAGAAGTTTTTCTTTCTTTAACATTTTTGATCTGTACCTTGATTTACTAAGAGACAGAGGATGCTTTGAACTAATCTCATCCTTTGCAATGTGCCTATACTGTACTAAACATGTCAGGACATCAAGCATAATCATGTTATGAAATACCAAGTACTAAGTGCTTTGTGGGCTAAAATGAAGAGTCAGGGTTTTTACGTGTTGAGAATAGGAATTAGTGGGATCACATGACCTTATTGAGATGAAATTTCCCAAATCTGGTGTAATGTGGGATGGACTCAATACACCCTCTGTCTAAGAGATATGTATCTTGACTAAGAGTTATTACTAGTGACTACAATGAGGTACTAATACTTATATATTTCTTAAAATAATTACGGTGGAAGTTAACAAAATGTTATGCCCATTTACGATATACTAATGGTCACCATGGTGACAGAAAATGAAAATTATCTACGTTGCCTCCTCCGTACTTTGGTTTTAGAAGAAATAAGCCGCTCCAGAGAGTTTCAAAAGACGGCCATTTTAAGCTTTTTGAAAGCAGACGAAATTCTTGAGCAGACTAACCAGATCCCATGCTTTGATAACTTCGTGTCAACAGGACGCACTTGTTGAATTATCATCTGATTCAGCTTCAGACGCATTTCCACAACTTAAGTGCAGCTGATCCAACACTTGTAGAGCCCTTTGGCATTTTTCAACTTGACTGATTAAATTGTTGATTTAGAAAGAAGTATATCAAGTAGAGGTTGGTCAGGTACAATGTATAATGAGTAAGTGCGCGAGGCTGAGATATATAAACAACACGTACAACACGTTGCAATTGCAAATGATGTGACCCCAACGTTTACAAACATGCAGATAACATATTGGAGGACCACTTTACATTATATATTATATACTTCATTAATATATTATTGTTTATTGATTGGTTGAAAGTGTGTCACATGTTAAAAATAGATACACTATATCATTGAGGATGTGTCGAAAAATACTATTCACGTCCGTGAATAGTACCTTTAAGCCGTATATATTATTTTCCCTCGTAACGAACGTCGCAGTTCATAGCTCATGAATAGAGATGACATTTGATATGTACACGCTACAGAGACTATTTTCTACCTGCATTCACCATATGGCAGACACCCTGAAAAGATTTATTGCGATCGGAATATGTAGGATGTCAACCCTATGTATTTCTCCCTGGCCTTACGCAGACGGCATATCAAAATCCGAGGTCAACTCAACGAAATCATAACAAGATGAACGAGTGATTTCCAGAGTAAAACGCCGCGTTTTATAAGCTGTATGATGGTGACGACGATCAACGTTGCTTCAAGCGACAATACAAATAAGCAAATCCAGTATAGCCTCGCCCTTGCGATTTTCAACGAGGCAGTGTGAGTGTAAGCTTGCCGGTGATGTTCAGTTCTGAAGTATGACACTGCCAGTACCAGCTCATGAGCTCGATAACCCAGGTCAGGTTTAGTTGGAATTTGACTCACTTTGAGCCATGAATGTTTGAATAAGCCATTTTCGGAACTGTTTGGAATTTGACTTTAAAAAAAAAAATATTTGAAGATTAAACTAGAAGTGTAGGCCTACATGAAATAGCCTCAAGATGAAGACGTGTAGGCCTAGGCTATGGGCAGTTTAATCTTCTAATTTTATTAAATGTCTTTCAACCAATCAATAAACAATGAATATATTAATTAAGTATATAAAACAAATATATACTGCCTAAATTCGAGGCTCTGGATTAAAACTATGGGCCCTTGGTGACATCAATAGTACTATTTTGCCTCTCATGGCAGTATATATTTGTAAAATAGGCCATGTCTAATCAAGTTGCTGTCTGTCTTTCCCATCGCTTTGGTTCTTTGTTTCCCGGGCACTCAATTTTCATACGAGTAACGAGAGGGTGTGCCCGGTTATAAGTTAAACAGACCGAAAAAAAATAAAAGTAATATAAAAAATAAACTATAAAATATTAAAAAATACGTTCGACTTCGCTGTTCCCTATACTTATGCAACTATAAAATAAAGGTGTATGAGAATGGCGTTAAACGTCTGCGATTTGAGACTACATTGTGAGCATCCCTTTAAAAACATGTTAGGGCGGCTTCTAAACTCCACCACCGGTTGACTTGCGTTTCATGGCAGTTGAACCGTGTTTAATTGTTTGGAACAATAGAAACCTGATCGAACCTGGAAGAACCGGGCGTAACCGGCAAGCAACCGGTGGTTGAGTTATGAAGCCAACCCTTACTGCTCATGCAGTTGAACAAATTTCAGGTGTTATCACCATCTAGACGTGCAGAGCCATTGTCAGGGTTGGCTTCAAGACTCACCCGTCGGTTGACTTGGCGGTTCACGGCGGTGTAACCGTGTTTAATTGTTTGGAACAATAGAAACCTGTTCGAACCCGAAAGAACCAGGCGGAACCGGTAAGTTTTGAAGACTCCCCTTAGCTAATGCATATTAGTTTCATAAGCTGTTGAAACAAAAATATTTTCATGTTTAAACAATTGATATCAATTCATCAAAATTTCTCCCGGAAAGGGATTGCAAACTGACTTCAATACAGGTCCCACACTCTTAAGGCGTGATTGCATCCACTGAATAGACAACAGGCTAAACTTAAAAAAGCTTATGTCAAACCTTATAAAAGAGTTAGCCAGAAAAAACATCCAAATGCTCACTATCAATTCACTGTAGGACTTGCCTGCCTGGGATAGATTTTTTGAAATTCATAAATGAGTCTTAATGTTTGCTGTTTCTTCTTACTTTGAATATTCAGCTATGTCTTTGCCTAGGCGGAAATCCCAGGAGATTGAGGGGATATCATCCACTGTTTGACCGGGGGAATGCCCCATTTAATCCACCCACCCCCGATTTCAAGTTGGCGTAAGATTGAGAATGTCTTTTCTGTCTATAAATATTTAAAACCCCAGAATCACCAGAAATACGCGCGCAACATTATAACATTTAATATGTTTGTTATGTTTGAACATGCGTTCCAATCAAATTTTGCCATTCATGTCATTATACTACAGGGCTAACTGTACTTTTTTAAAGTTGGTTTCAAGAAAATTTGAACTTTCAATGCCACTCGTCCATGCTTCATTACAACACAAACTTACAAAACCAAGCAACAGTTTATGTTTGAGACACACACCTTTTAACCATCGCCCCCTAAGTTGTTATCTATTACGCGGTTTCTCAAGTGAAAAATGAGTGAAAAATGTTAATACTTATAATAGGTGTATAGCTACATATGCCTTCTAATAAAATACATCGGAAAAAGTACAAACATTACAAACATTTATAAATGGTTGTATAGTGTTTTTATGCAACCGGGGCAAAACTCACAAGGGGGAGGGGGGTTACCACCCACGGGAGGTCATGGAAGTATCATTATTAAGTATCAAGCAATAGTTTCTATGCCCAAAAAACCGTTTAGGAGTGTGAATCAGCTCCAATGTAAAGGTTTTTTTTAATATTTACATATTGAATAACGGACCGGAACGAGGTCGTAAATGGACAGTGGTAACACCATGACCGACCCACAGTTGCTATATTGAATAAGGCTTTACCGTCATCGCCTGCCGCCAGTTGTTCGCTAGTTCCGCAGGGTTTCAATTGTTTTAAACAATAATACACAATAATTATTCAACTACTGTGAACCGCAAGTCAACGGACGGTTGAGTTTTGTAGTCTCCCCTTATAATCGTGAAACATAAGCGGGAGAGTGATCCAGTACAGACGGAATTCACACCATTTAAAAAAATGTATCTTTTCACAGACCAACTAATGTGATGTTTTAAAGGCCGACTCAGAGATTTCCCGATGAGGGCGCACTGAATTTTCAAACAAGTCGTGTTTTTTGCATATACACAATGCTTGTCCATATACTAATCACTGTGTGAAATAACTAAGCTCAAATCGAAGTCCTTCATATAGAAAATCACAACTTTGTTATAAAATTCTGAATTCGGAATTTTTGTTATACACGATAACCTATTGACACTATTCACTGTGCACACAATGCATTAACGAAAAATCCATTCACTCTAACTTTGGAATAACCCTTTAGGTGACTATCTTTAATTCTATAAAAAATGATTATTTTAATTTTACACAAAAAGTCATCTTTTGAAAATCGCTGACTCAGCCTTTAAAGTCTGAGAGAGGAATTCTGAATTAGGGCGGCCCTCAATTTTCAACAAAGGTTTGTTGCAGCACCAACAGAATACTTGTCCATATCCTAATCACTGTGTGAAATAGCTAAGCTCAAATGGAAGTCCTTCATATAAAAAATCACGACTTTATTATAAAATTCCGGATCCGGAACTTTTGTTATACAAAAAGTATCCTATGGCACTCTTATTCTAAACATAAATGCTTACCGCATGAAACGAAAAATCCAATTCATCTCAAACTTTGGAATTGAGCATTTTAGGTGCCTATCTTTAGTTCTAGTCGGTTATTTGTAATTAATACACAAACAAATTATATTTTGAAATCTCTGAGTCAGCCTTTAAAGCTATTCATTCGAATTGTACTTGTATCGCTTGCAGTTTAAATCACCCTAAACACCAGTTTATATATTTTAACAGCTTTCGAAAAATGGTAACACTCTAAAGACACCCTGTACAGGTGTTCCTAGTGGATGACGTACATGTACATGCCCGTTATTTTTTCGTCAAGTATATACAATATGGATTTTTCCGCCATAAGAGTACAAGATGGTTGCAAAAAAGGATGAGAGAATACATTGGGGTAATTGTAATTTCGTTTTCTTGTTTATTGTGTGTGTGAAAACAACAGTGAAACGCCCGTAACCACTGATATTGTTCAATATTTCGATTGTACTAGACCACGCGCATAATTAAAACAAAAACAAAAACTTAATGCCTATCTAGGAAGAGAATTGAGAAGTGGGCTTTAAATACATTCCAAAGGTTATGCTTTGCACGATCTTATTAAAATTATTTGAATTATATCATTTTTCTGTGAAAAAAGTAGCTTCTTGGAACATCCCATATCCATTCAGGTTAATTAACTAAATTGTCTAAATATAAGCGTGCTAACGGCACATTGGCATGCACATTTGGCATATAGCGCGCTCTCAATTTTGTCATAAATGAGGCCTTTTTACGTTTGTATTGATTTTACATGTGTTAAAAGGAAATAAACCTAAAACATTTTCTTTTTTTTGGTGTATAATTAAAGTGTAAAGCAATACACGAAAATCCACGACCTTCTCGTTTATGTTGCCAATTCATATTAAATTCTGGAGTTACAACTGGTAAATGTTGACAAATTTAATTATTAAAAGAAGAACATGTGACTTTAAATTAAGGAAAAGGGTTAGAAATGACTAGAACTAGATCCACACCCTTTAACCTGCGTTCCCTTATTTTCTACTACGCGATTTCCCATTCTAGGTGGTTATGCTAATATTCCTTGGTGCAAGTACCAATCTATCCAGTTCAGCTACGTTAATGAATTTTGTATATACGTGTGTCCATTTTAAGATTTGCCATTTTAGATTTGACACCAATGAAGGACAAACTTAATTGGTTCTATGATTTTGTTTTTCTTTTTAATCAAGTTGCAATGGGAACCTGTTCATTTGCCTTTGACCTACTTTATGTCACCTGTCTAATTGAAATTAGTGTTAATTACAACGTGGTAAATTAATATCGTATACACCTGTGACGTTGACCTCTAAAAATTCAAAATATTTACTTTGATGTGTTTTACCTTTCTTTGAGGATCAATTATTATTCAAAAATATTACAGAAAATCGTTTTTGATTCAGTACCTCAAACTCAAGTCTTCTCGTAATATACAGCATATTTGTTCCGTTCAAATATTATACGACAGGTTTAGTGTCATGTGTGGTCACGTCAATGTTTTCATGCCCACTTCAAAAATGGTCTCGTCCAGATGTCATTGGCATATGGAGTTGCCTACATACGCCAATGACATCTTGACGTATAGAGTTGCCTCATTACTATAGCTTTCTTTGGATTATTAACCGTAATATTGGGCATATTCATTATCTGTAGAATGCGAGAGACAGATGAAGAGAGAGAATGAGTTTGATATTCCGATTCTTGTTCTTTACTGATTCATGCATTAACCAATTTAGCTTAAAGACACTATCAGTGATTTGAAAAATATTTGAAATTTGCAGGAATAGCTTCAATGTGAAGGCTAAGTCGGTAGAAGAATTCTCAAAAGTACTTTTCCAGTGTAGAATTGAAGAAAGGAAGAATACGGCAGGGTTCAAAGATACGATTCTACATTCAATGACGTGTTTGGTAGGAAAGAGTAGGGTCCGTTCGCACAGTAATGACTCAAATCTCCGATTTTGTCCTTATTAGGTTGCTTCTGACGTCTTATCATTTGCAGGGCTAGTTAGGATGCATTAATTGATACAACATGCAAAAATCTGATTTTTGATGATTTTTTCGATTTGCTGATTTAGCAAATCACTGATAGTGTCTTTAAAGACGTACTGACAACAGAGAACCCCACAAGATCGCTGTTGGCGACAATCTCTCTATGCTCTACATCCATCTCCCCTCTTTCTTCTTCTAGTATACCTCATTTCTCTCTCCGTCTCTTCTCTATTTCTCAATGGGTATTTTCCCTCCACTTTCTGGGAATAATTACCTCTCATCTTTCGATACCTATACGTGAAATAAAACCAAAAAAACCACGTGACCAAAAACAATTGATATCACAATTGTAAACACACATTGTACGAACTCATAAAGTCATGTTGTAACCTTGAAGGAAGTAGAGAAGTAATATTTACATTTACAACAAATATCGATTATGAGACCATAACCTCTATATTTGCCATGTTTTACGTGTTGATCGTCCGATGACCCTTGGGGAATCTTGTATCTACACATATATTGTATTTTACGAGAAAAATATACCAACACCTTTACTTTCTTGCTACAGCAAGTATCACTTGTGTTATATCAGACATGACTGTCAGCAATATATTTCTTGCACGTGTGTTTTAGTGAGACATACTACGTCAGCACCTGTTTCGTTGAGACGCGGGTATCTCCGTGGGGAAGCATACGGCTCGTGTTATCAAACCCTATAGGTGCTTTCCATTTTCAAAATGCCATAAATAGCACATTGGCTATGACACATAAAACATTTATTACTTGTTTTTTCAGACAAGCTGTACGGTATACTTCATGATGAATAGCAAAGAGATTTTGGTTACTACGAGTAATTTATTTTGATGAGCCATATCAATTCTTTCAATGAAATTGGTTCAAGCGAGGGTAATGTAATGTTTGAAAGGGTAATTCACGTATTGTAAACTATATTGGTATTGGCTTTTTGTAAAAAAAGGTTACGATTTACTATGTAACGCGTGATCTACTAACCGTATTATTAAAAAAATGACTTTAGGGGCGGCTTAAAAAACTCGACCACCGGCTCCTCACCGCTTCCGGATCTTTTCGGTTGTAATCGTTGTTGGAACTGTTGCTCTAAAAATAAAATACGGTTCCACCAAGGTAGTTTACCCATAGATAGAGCACGAAAAAATGTTTTGTATTGATTATTACCCAACATAGCATTAGCTGCAATTACCACATCCTTTGGCCGAGTATCACCTATGTCGTCAGTATTGCCTGCCCTTTAACCTCTGTTTTTTTTTTTTATTAAAGTAGAAATATTTCAATAACCAAACGGGTCAAAAATAGATTCTGTGACCTCTTAATGTGGCACTTCAAGTAGCTGGAGGAAAATTGGAATATTTTGGTGAAATTTTGATGGATTTTGACTGTGTTTTCGCTGATTTATTTCTTGCAATAAAATTGGTCTACGAAAATCCGTAAACTTAGTGAAAAGTTAGCCCCCCAAAAGTGTTTGAATATCATTTTTAAAATAGTGAGATTGAGTAGGTACACACCAGCATCAAGTCTTGTCATAGCTCCAGTGCATGTTACAAAAAACTTTGAATGGGAGTGTGATGACCTTTTGCCGAGTTTGGAACTGAATGAGATTTGGCATTGTTAGATATCAGAGGTCGTAGCAATTATGGTGACTTCGGGAAGTCACGCACGTGACGGAACTTTACCCGCCCCCTACGACAAAACAACCAATCCAGCGAAAGTGAAAACATTACTTTTGGTTAGGTTTTGCCCAAACCTAACCAAAAACAAGGCCTCCAACTTCGTCAGATTAGTTGTCCCGTCATGAGTGGTAAACAAAGCTTGGTCACATGTGTGACTTCCCAAAGAATGGCCCTATTAGTGGAGGTGTGAAATGAGACTCTAGGGATCAGGCGGCAAAGATGATACTACAAAGAGGTCAGGAGCGTGCTCCATGCATGGGTAGAAAACCTTGGTTTAACCGCCATGGATCACTGGCCAACTGACGGTTGAGTTTTGAACTTTACCTTACTGACTATGAGCTAGTATAATCTCAATTCCCTTGGCACAGTTCAGTAGCTTTCATTCACCAATGTATTTAGAAAATACACCCTCGTTTTTTTTTGGTATGATATATGATACCCAGATCACACGAGGTCAGTTCATGTCAATGCATGTATAAGTACAACCAACTGAACTGTGTTCTTGATGGATGAGCATATTGTAACTCATAGTGACTGCCAAGTGAGGAAACAGTCCTATTCATCGCTGTCGGTACACTTGTCCAAGCCTATTCACTGATTTCACAGCAACTGTGAGATGTAATGTAACAGAGCTTTCATTGTCGGTCATAGCTTGAAATTGTTGGGGACCGCCGGGCGCTGCCGGTAAGCCAATAGTTACATTTTGATGCGGACTCTGAGACACACACTAAGAAAAACATAACGGCTGTAGGCCCTTATGTGATACTAAAAATACAAGGTGAATAAAAAAAATCGAAATGATTTTGAAGACGCCATTTTGGTAGGATTTGTACTAATGCATTTAAAAATTATGATACTCAAATAAAAGCTATATCAAACTCTTTAATATAATGTTAGACTTTTACAGTTCTTTAAATATTCCATAATTTTTAAAATTTTGTCCACGGCATGGAGATAAATTCATATATTACTCTAATTAAACATCATTCATGATAAAAAACACACTTGACTTTTATAAATTAAGCATACAAAAGTTAACTGAAGTAAAAAAAAATGTTTTCCTTTTAGTACAATTTCAAAGTTGTGTTTAAAGTTATGTTTAATTCCCTTTAACACAACTCCAGCTCTTCCTTCAACTTGAATGCCTTACAAAAAGTCGGCAAGTGTCGACCAGAAAAAGGGCACACCGATGCGATAACATCCATTTGCATGTGGATACCTATTTTTTTGATAAAAATTGCAATCATGAAATATAGTAGCAGCGACTTTTTCACACTGTCTATTCATTCAACAAAACGTGACTCTAAAAACAGGTTTGTAAACTATATTGACGTGAATGGGTCACCATAAGTTGCTACTTTACTGAAATAACCATATTGTATCCGATAGAAGGCATTAGCGAGGAGTGGAGTGGATCCGCAGACAATTTTAAAAATGAAGTGAAATCTGATCATTATTCCCGAGTTTCTCTTCTACACATTTAATTTCTAATGTTGCACACATACTCTGAAACTCTATACTTTGAGTGAATGTACTTCGTGTACTCGTCTGGTAGTACCCAACTAACTGATTCAATTCCAGGTTGTTTCCTGTTAATTGTTTATGTGTACGGGTTTTTTTTCAGGAAGTCGGGAGTATTTCTTATTTCCTATCTGTGTGAAATTTTTCTGCGAGGGGCGTCTTTTACTCCTGTCCCACATCAGACGCTTCATTTACTTTTCAAAATAAAGAATTGATAGCCGTGCTGTTTTTACAGACTGCATTAAATCACTTGTAGGGAAGCGAGATGTTAATTTAATACTTCCCACTCACTGTAGACGCGTAGTCTACAGCAATCATTCAGGGCTTGTTTGAAGATTATTCAACCTTTTAGTTAACTTCATCAAATGTCTTGATTGTAAGTATCCCCTCTAACTTATTGGAGGTAGTTTATCTAAAACCTACGGACTCGTTCAATAAAATTATCAATTACGTTAAATAATTCAGAGTCATATTGTCATTGTAAAAAAAGAGCTAAACATGCTTTAATTATTCAAATAGATAAAATATTTGCTTTAATGGTTGCGATAGATTGGTTTAAGTACACACATGTTTTGTACTCAAAATCGACGGATAGTTAGTTTTTTCCTCCATTATAATAACGGTGAGAATTTGCCCACCCGTTACATTTAACTTTTCACAGTATTTTTGAAAGGAAGAAGGTCCACTCATGTAGTAGACAAGAGCAGACCTGGGAACATGTGTTCGTTTTTCAAAGTGTCACTACATCCAATTTTGATACCATATAGTTAGTTTGGACCCCCTATAAAAACAACAGTCATCACTGGGTATAGTGTAGTGCAAATTGTGGTATCACTTTTTTGCTACACATGTTGTATACTACACTCCTTATACCCTAAATTGCTTAAAATTAAGTGGGGGGTAGCTTGAAAGCATTTCTCTTCTGCGTATTGTAATACTCATTACTATGGTATCATTTACAACTATACATACCTCTTATAGATTCTATTAAATCCATACTTTTCCTATGTCTGAACATGCGACCTGGGTCCAAAGGTTCCTGATTCTTTTACCATTTCCCCGCTTATTTCGCAGGAGATAACTTATAAGGAACACAATCATTGAGATTTAGTTTTGAATAATAAACTGACAGTGATTAAGAATTAAATTTGACTGTTCATTAAGATGTCCATCTCAAAACCAGGCCGTAGCTCCGAGTGTGTGTGTGTGGGTGGGGGGGGGGTGCAGGAGTCAGTGCCCCCCCCCCCCTTCGCAAAAACGGGCAAAGGTCCCAACTTTTTGAGGTCATTTTTTATTTAACATGTTGAAAATCTTTTATTTTAGATTTTCTTAGAAGTTTCACTTTTTTTTGGTGATGAGATTGTTCAAAAGTACCAGACCATTGGGGGGGGGGGGGTTCGATCTATATACTTTTTTACCCAAAAAAAAGTCCCGAACCCACCAAAAAAGCCTGCGTAAGGCCCTGCTAAATATGATACTTTCAATCAAATAAATCAAAAGATGGGGCATTTCAATTTAAGGATTCAGCTTTCAAAAAGATTACTTGACTATCCCTATTACCCACCTACATCAGTAAAACTAATTGTCACTGGCACGAATTAAGCCAGGAACTTACGATTCACACGCGACCCTGCTAATGTCACATCACCTGACATGGATAACTGATTCATCAATTAAAGTCAAAAGAATTTCGTGTTTAAAACACCATAGTCAACATCTTGAAGACCCACCCCTCAATTAGGCGGCGAGCTACTAAATATAGAAACTTTCCTTATGGCAAGCACCTAGTCTGGCAATAGTGGCAAGGCGGCTCTTGGGTGGATTGGGGGCCAGGACCTCCGGCTCCTTTTCAAGAGTAGGGATCCGCCTCCTTCCTTGGGCATTCTGTGACATGCCTGTCAACAATTGCCAGCCGCATCCGATCTTGCTGCTGCGAAGTGGTCCTCCCTGGGTTCCCAGGATTGGATCACTGCCCGGTCCGCGTGTCGGTGACATTGGGGTCACATTCTCCACCTCTACAGGGGGATGGCCACCCTATTGCCCATTTCAGGAGACTCACCGGTGGACTGTTGTCCGGGCTGCCAGGTCCGGCTTCTTCTGCTCCGTGCTCCATCTAGCGCCTAGACGTTCCGTTCCAGAGAAGAAGTAGTCCCTACACCCCTGTTAGGACGAGAATCCTTTGAAATGGGGAGTCGGTGTTCTCAAAGTGGGAAGGCTCTTGGCGGGGACTGCATCCGTACAGGGTTCTTGAAGAATGTGGCAACCTTAAGCTGTGTATGGCTCAATTTGCCCTCTCTGCTTGTTTGGGTCATCAGAATCCCTCAAGAGAATGGAACTTCAGATGTCAAAGCAACCTAATTTTAGAGGCCACGGGAAAACCCAGGGGTTTGCGACCCATCTCGCTGCTTCACATCTGGTGCTTTAGAAGACTGATACTCAGTAGAATCAATGATGCGGTCGAGGCAATCTGCGCACACCCAAGCTGGCTTTTGGGAGATGAATCAATAACTGTCAGATGGCAAGACTATCAATGGCATGGTTGCCCCAGTTTTTGGGGCAGCCTTCAAGGATCTATGCAATCTGGCATCGAGGTATCTTCCTTAAGCTAGTCAGGATCTTTCCTGATTGCGGCTGTTAGTTCATACAGTTTCCTCGTCCAGGACGGTCTTTTTATCCTGGTACATGAGTGGGACAATGCAGTAAAAGCGGCTCGTCTCTCCCTTTGAAATGCCTTGCAAAAAGTCGGCAAATGTCGGGCTCCAACCAGAAAAAGGGCAACCGATGCGGCTACAACATCCATTTGCATGTGTTATACCTATTTTTTGATAAATTGCAACCTGAACAATTCGGGTATAAAGTAGCTGCTAACTTTTTCACACTGTCTATTCATTCAACAAAACGTGACTCTCAAACAGTTGTGGTAAACTATATGACGTGGAATGGGTCACATAAGTTGCTACTTTAACTGCAATAACCATATGTTATCCGATAGAAGGCTTAGTGAAGAGTGGAGCTGGATCCTCACATTTTTAAATGAAGTCAAAATCTGATCATTATTCCCGATTTTTCTCTTCTTACACTTTAAATTTCTGAATGTTGCACACATACTCTTAATTCTATACTTTGAGTGAATGGTCCTTCGTGATACCGTCTGTCGTACCCAACTAACATGATTCAATTCCAGTTGGTCCTGGCTTAATTGTTTAATGTTCGGTTTTTTTTTGTTTCGAGGATCGGGAGGTAGTTTCATTATTTCCTATCTGTGGGATATTCTGCGGGGGCTCTTTTACTCCTGTCCCACATCAGAACCTTCATTTACTTTTCAAAAAAAGAATTGATAGTAACGGTCTGTTTTTACAGACCTGGCATTAACAGCACTGTAAGGAAGCGAGATGTTCATATTTAATACTCCACTGTAGACGGTAGTCTACAGCATCATTCAGGGCGTGTTTTAAGATTATTCCAACCATTTTATTAACCATCAAATGTCTATGATTAATTAACTCTACTTATTGAGAGGTAGTTTATCTAAAGCCTATGGAACCTCGTTCAATAAAATTTCACATTCGTTAAATAATTCAGATTCATATTTGTCATTGTAAAAAAAGAGCCTAACCATGCTTTAATTATTCAATTAGATAACATTTTGCTTTTAAGGGGTTGCGAATGATGGTTTTAGTACAACACATTGTTTTGTACCAAATCGACGATAGTTGAGTTTCTTCCTCCATGTATAACGGTGAGGAATTTTCTCGACCGTTACATTTAACTTCACAGTATTTTGAAAGGAAGAGGTCCACTCATGTGTAGACCAAGAGCAGGGACCTGGGAAAATCTGTTCGTTCAAGTGGCACTACATCCAAGATTTGATACCATAGATAGTTAGTATGGACCCCCTACAGCATCACCTGGTAGTTAGTGGAGTCAAACTGTGGGGTTATCACTTTTTTGCTACAGCATGTTGTATACTAACACTACTTATACCCGTAAATTTGCTCAAAATTAAGGGGTGGGGGTGCTCTTGCAAAAAAAAAATGCAATTTCTCTTCTGTCATATTTAATACTCATACTATGGTATCAATTTACAACTTATAAATACCTCTGATTAATATATAAATCCATGACTTTTCTATGTTGAACAATGCGACCTGGGCAACGGTCATGGACTTTTAACAATTTCCCCTTATTTCGCAGGAGATAACTTAATAAGGAACACAATCATTAGACAACTTTCTTTTTGACAGATAAACTGACAGTGATTAAGAATAAATTTTGACTGTCTTAATATGTCAATCTCAACACCAGGCCCGACTCAAGTGTGTGTGTGGGTGGGGGGGGGGGGGTGCAGGATTCAGTGCCCCCCCCCCCCTTCGGCAAAGGGGGGGGGGGGGGGCCGGGGGGTGCGGCAAAGGTCCACTATTTGGTCATTTCTTTAATAAAAAGGTTGACAATCTTTAGTTTAAATTTTCTAAGAAAGTTCCTTTTTTTGGTGATGATATGTTCAATAAAAAAGACCACTTGGGGGGGGGGTTTAGATTCTATATCCTTTTACCCAAAAAAAAGTCCCGCACCCCCTAAAAAAATCCTGCGACGGCCCTGCTAAATATGGAATACTTTCAATTCAAAAATCAAAAGATTGGGCATTTCCATTAAGGTGATTCAGCTTTCAAAAGATTACTTGACTACCTTCATTAACCCACCACATCAGATAAAACTAATTGTCCCCTGGCACGAATTAAGCCAGGACTTACGATTCACACGGCTACCCTGCAATGTCACTCACCTGACTGATACTGATTCAATAATTATAAGTCCAAAGAATTTCGTGTTTAAAACCCATAGTCAACATCTTGAAGACCCACCTCAACTCAAGGTCGGCCAAGCTACTAATAGAGGAAACTTTCTTATGGCAAGCACCAAGTCTGGTAGTAGTGGCAAGGCCGCACTTGGGTGGAGTGGGGGCCAGGAACTCCGCCTACTTTTCAAGAGTAGGGGATCCCCTTCCTTCTGCTTGACGGCAGTCCAGGTGGGGGGGGGGTGACATGCCGTCAACACTTTTTCCGGCGGACTCCGATCTTGCTGCGGAAGTGGGTCCTCCCTGGTTCCCAGTTGGTTTCACTGCCCTGTCCTCGTTGTCGGTGACAATATGGGTCACATTCTCCGACCTCTACAGGGGGATGGCCACCCTATTGGCCCAGGTTCAGGAGGCCCTCACCGGTGGACTGTGTCCGGGCTGCCAGGTCTGGCTTCTTCTGCTCTGTACTCCATCTGGCGCCTATACGTTCGTTCCAGGAGAGTCCCTACACACCCTGTTAGGACGAGGAATACGTTTGACATGGGGAGTCAGGGTTCTAAAAGTGGGAAGGCTCCTGGCGGGGATTGCATCCGTACAGGGTTCTTGAAGAATATGGCACCTGAAGCTGTGTGATGGCTTCAATTTTTGCCCCCCTGCTTGTATGGGATCATCAGTAATTCCCTCAAGATGAATGAACTTAGAGGGGCAAAGCAATCTGAATTTAAGAGGCCCACTGGCAAACCCAGGGGTTGCAGACCCGTCTCGCTGTTGTCTCGCATCTGTAGGCTGCTTGGGTGACTGGTGCTCGGCGGGATCAATGGTGCGGTCGAGGCGGATTTGCCCCGTACCCGGGCTGGATTTCGGGGAGGTGGGTCGGCGGCTGATCAGATGGCAAGACTTATCAATGGCATTGGTGCGCCTGGTTTTGGGGCAGCCTTCAAGGATCTTGCAGTCTGGCATCGAGGTCCCTTCCTTAATCGCTATTCAGGATCTTTCCTGATTGCGCTTGTTACGTCATCATGTTTGCTCGTCCATGACTGGTCTTTTAGTCCTGGGGACATGAGGTGGACAATGCAGTAGAAAGCGGCTCTTCTCTCACCTTGAATGCCTTGCAAAAGTCTGCAATGTCGTGCTCTCACCAGAACAGGCACCCGATGCGATACAACATCCATTTGATGTGTATACTATTTTTTGATACAACTTGCAACCATGAACAAATTCGGTATAAAGTAGCTGCGACTTTTTCACACTGTCTATCATTCAACAAAACGTGACTCTCAAACAGATTGTAAACTATATTGACGTGATGGGTCACCAGTAAGTTGCTACTTTTCTGAAATCACCAATATTGTATCCGATAGAGGCATTAGTGAAGATGAGCGGATCCGCGCAATGTTTAAAAATGACAGTGAACTCTGATCATTATTCGCGAGTTTTCTCTTCTACCCATTTAATTTCTAATTTGCACACATACCTTGAAATTCTATACTTTGAGTGAATGTACTTCGTGTAATCGTCTTGTAGTACCCAACTACATTATTCAATTCCAGGTTGGTTCCTGTTTAATTGTTTATGTTACGGGTTTTTTTTTTTTCAGGAGTCGGAGTATTTCTTATTTCCTATCTGTGTGAATTATTCTGCGGGGGCCGCTCTTTTACTCCTGTCCCACATCAGACGCTTCATTTACTTTTCACAATAAAGAATTGATAGTACCGTGCTGTTTTTACAGACCTGCATTATAACTCACGTTAGGGAAGCGAGATGTTCATATTTACAAATAATCCAATGTAGAACGCGTAGTCTACGAATCATCAGGCTTGTTAACATTTTCAACCATTATAACTCATCAATTGCTGATTGATTAAGTAACTCACTTATTGAGAGGTAGTTTATCTAAAGCCTATGGACTCGTTCAATACAATTATCAATTACGTTAAAATAATTTAAGAGTTCATTATTATCATTGTAAAAAAGAGCTAAACATGCTTTAATTCTTCAATTAGATAAAATATTTGCTTTTAAGGGGTTGCGATAGGTATTAGTACACAGTTGTTTTGCTACCAAAATCGATGGAAGTTGGTTTTTCCTCATGTATAAGGTGAGAAAATTTCTCATGGATGAGCCGGAACCGGCCATCCATGAGGAATTTTCCACACAGATTAATTTGATTTTCTAAGTATTTGAAAGGAAGAAGGTGCCACTCATGTAGGACTAACCTGGTTTAAACTCAGGTGTAAAGTAGACTCCATTTAAGAATACCAGCCTTTATGTCCCACTTGTTACTGCCTACCAAAAAATATATGTGATAATTAATAACAAGGTAAATTGAAAAATAGAAATGTTTTTTAAGGCGCCATTTTGGTAGGATTTGTACAAATGCATTTAAAAATCAGACACTCAAAAAAAGCTCTATCAAAACTTCAATAGTATGTTAAAATCGAAATTATTGGAATCATAACATCTTAGATTTTTTACCTTTTCGTTGAATATTCAACACCATTTTTAATGCCACGGCTGGAGATAAAACCTATTACTCTAATTAAAAATGATTGATATAAACCACTTGGCTGTACAAATTAAGCATACCCCCAAAGTTGACTGAAACAAAAAAGTCTGTTAAACTTTTAGTACAATTTCAAAGTCTTGTTTAAAGTTATGTTAATTCACCTTTAACAAATAAGGATCTTTCTCAACTTGAATGCCTTGACAAAAAAGTCGGCAAATGTCGTGCTCTCAACCCAGAAAAAAGGGCCCAACCGCTGTGATACAACATCCATGCATGTGTATACCTATTTTGATAAAAAATTGCAACCATGAACAAATCGGGTAAAAGAAGCAACGACTTTTTCACCAGTCTATTATTCAAACAAAAAGTGACTCTCAAAACGATTTGTAAAACTATTTGACGTGAAATGGGTCCCATAAGGTGCTACTGTACTGGAAATAACCATATGTGTAGCGATAGAAGGCATTAAGTGAAGGAGTGGAAGCGGACCGCAGACCATTGTAAAATGAAGGAAATCTGATCATTATTCCCGAGTTTCTCTTCTACACATTTAATTTCTAATGTTGCACACATACTCTGAAACTCTATACTTTGAGTGAATGTACTTCGTGTACTCGTCGGGAGTACCCAACTAACATGATTAATGCCAGGTTGGTCATGGCTTAATTGTTTATGTTCTACGGTTTTTTTTCAGGAGGGGGCGTATTCTTATTTCATATCTGTGTGAATTTATTCTGCGGGGGCTTTTTACTCCTGTCCCACATCAGACGCTTCATTTTTTAACCCCCCTGAGGTTACCACCTTTCTTACATAGCTTTTCTGATTGGCTCATTAACTGATATATCAGGATATTAACCTGGAGTAGCCATCAAAATAGACCTTCATAGTCTGTACAAACATTTAAGGTTCTCCAGTTTCTGATTGGTTATATATTGGGTTATTTGTGTCTCTAGCCAATCAATCGGCCGGTAGACCTCAGGGGGGTTAACAAATTAAAGAATTGATAGTACCGGTGCTGTTTTTACAGAACCTGCATTAAATAACTTGTCAGGGAAGCGAGATGTTCATATTTAATATCCACTGTAACGCGTAGTCTACAGAACATCATTCAGGAGAAAACACACTTGACTTTATAAATAGCATCAAATTACTGAAGTAATTTTTTTATTTTTGTAACATTTCAAAAAGTTGTGTTTAAAGTTAGGTTTTAGTCCCTTTAACACACTCCAGCTCTCCTCACTTGATCCTTACAAAAAGTCGGCAAGTGTCGACCAGAAAAAGGGCACACAGATGCGATAACATCCATTTGCATGTGATACACTATTTTTGATAAAAATTGCAATCATAATATAGTAGCAGCGACTTTTCACACTGTCCCTATATTCCATCATTCAACAAAACTGACTCTAAAAACAGGTTTGTAACTATATTGACGTGAATGGGTCACCATAAGTTGCTACTTGCACTGAAATAACCATATTGTATTCTCGATAGAAGGCATTAGCGAGAGTGGAGGGATCCGCAGACAATTTAAAAGATGAATGAAATCTAGATCTTATTCCCGAGTTTCTCTTCTACACATTTATTTCTCAATGTTGCCAACATACTCCGAAGTTCTATACTTTGAGTGAATGTACTTCGTGTACTCGTCTGGTAAGAAAACACACTCCAAACTAACATGAGTCAATTCCGTTGGTTCCTTGGAATTGTTTATGTTACGGGTGTTTTTTTCAAAAAGGAAGTCGGGAGTATCATACTTATCCTATCTGTATAATGTATGATAATCTGCGGGGGCGCTATTTACAACTCCTGTCCACATAAACCTTCATTTACTTTTTAAAAGAAAATGATAGTACCGGTGCTGTTTTTACAGACCTGGCATTAAATCTCACTTGTAGGGAACGAGATGTTCATATTTAATACTCCACTGTAGACCGTTAGTCTACAGCAATCATTCAGGGCTTGTTTAGATTCTCCACCATTTTATTAAATTCATCCAAATGTCTGATTGATTAAGTAACTCTAACTTATTGAGAGGTAGTTTATCTAAAACTACGGACTCGTTCAATAAAATGATCATTACTAAAATGATTCAAGTCCATATTGTCATGTAAAAAAGAGCTAAACATGCTTTAATTATTCAAATTAGATAAATATTTGCTTTAAAGGGTTGCGTAGATGCTTGTATACACACATTGTTTTTTGTACCAAATAGCTATAGTGAGTTTTTTCTCCATGTAATAAAACTGTTGAAAGAATTTTCCCACGCCGTACCTTTTACTTTCACAGTATTTTTGAAGGAAAGAAGTTTCCACTCATGTAGTAAGATCCAAGAGCAGGGACCTGGAAATGTGTTCTTTCAAGTGGCACGACACCAAGGTTTGATACCATAGATAGTTAGTATGGACCCTAAAGCAGCACTATGAGTTAGTTGGAGTCAAAATTGTGGTATCACTTGTTTGCTACAGCAATGTGTATTCGACTAAAAACTACTTATACCCGTAGCATATTGCTTACAAAATTAAGGGTGGGGGTATCTTTATATGCAATTTCTCTTCCTGTCTAGTGTAATACTCATTACTATGGTATCATTTACACTTATCAATAGCCTCTGATGAGTGTATTAAATCATGACTTTTCTATGTCTGACAATGCGACCTAGGGTCAAAGTCTGATCTTTTACCAATTTCCCCTTTTTCGCAGATATAACTTAATAAGGAACACAATGTCATTAGAATTTAGTTTTGAAGAAGAAACTGACAGTGATTACGATAATTTGACTGTCATTAAATGTCAATCTCAAACCGCCCGACTCAGGGGTGGTGTGTGTGGGGGTGGGGGGGGGGGGTGGAAGGAGTTCAGTGCCCCCCCACCCCTTGGCAAAACGGGCAAATGGTCCACATTTGGTCATTTCTTTTATAAAGGTTTGAAATCTTTCTTTTAGATTTTCTTAAGAAAGTTCACTTTTTTTTGGTGATGAAAGTTCAAAGTAAAAAGGACCACTTGGGGGGGGGGGGGTTAGATCTATATACTTTTACCCAAAAAAACATTTTTAAAAAATCGCCCCCCTAAAAAATCCTGCGTATCGCCCGCTAAATATGATACTTTTCAATTCAAATAATCAAAGAATGGGGCATTTCAATTCAGGGTGAATTCAGCTTTTCAAAAGATCTTACTATCCTATTACCCACCTACAAATCATAAAACTATTGTCACGGCAACGAATTAGCCAGTAGTTACGATTCACACTGCACCCTGCTAATGTCACATCGCCTACATGGATAACTGATCATATTAAAGTCCAAAGAAGGTCGTGTTTAAAACACCAGAGTCAACATTCTTGAAGAACCACCCTCAATTCAAGCGGGCGAGCTACTAAATAGAGGAAACTTTTCCTTATGGGCAAGCACCCAAGTCTGGCATAAGTGGCAAGGCAGCTCTTGGGTGGATTGGGGGCCAGGACCTCCGTCTACTTTTCAAGAGTAGGGATCCGCCTGCCTTCTGCTTGCTGGGCAGTCATGGACATGCCGTCAACAGTTGGCCGCCGCATCCGATCTGTGCGGCTGCGAAGTGGTCCTCCTGGGTTTCCCAGTTTGGATCACTGCCCTGTCCTCTTGTCGTGACATTGGGTCACCATTCCTCCGACCTCTACAGGGGATGGCCATCCGTATTGGCCCAGGTTCAGGAGGCTCACCCGGTGACGTAGTCCGGGCTGCCAGGTCTGGTCTTTCTTCTGCTCCGTGCTCCATCTAGCGCCTAGACGTTCCGTTCCAGGGGAAGAAGGAGTCCCTACACACCCTGTTAGGACTGAGGAATACGTTGAAATGGTGGAGTCGGTCTTGTTCTCAAGAGTGGGAAGGCTCCGGGCGGGATTGCATCCATACAGGGTTCTTGAAGAGGTGGCACCGAATCTGTGTGATTGCTTAAATTTGGACCTCTCTGCCTCTCTGCTTGTATGGGATCATCAGTTAATTCCCTCAAGATAATTAACTTCGAGGGTCCAACATACTGAATTTTAAGAGCCACGGGGAAACCCAGGGGTTTGCAGACCCATCTCGCTGCTTCACATCTGGCTTCTTTAGAAGACTGATACTCAGTCGAATCAATGATGCGGTCGAGGCAAATCTGCGCACACCCAAGCTGGCTTTTGGGGATATGAATCAATAACTGAGCAGAAATGGCAAGACTTATCAATGGCATTGGTGCGGCCTAGGTTTGGGGCAGCCTTCAAGGATTATGCATCTGGCAAGCGATCGAGTCTCCTTCCCTTAGCTAGCAGGATCTTCCTGATGCGTGGCCTTGTTAAGTTCCATAATGGTGCTCGTCCGGGACTGGTCTTGTTATCCTGGGACATGATGTGGACATCAGTAGAGCGGCCTCTCTCTTACCTTGATGCACTTGCAAAAGTCGGCAAATGTCGTGCTCTCAACAGAAAGGCAAACACCGATGCGATACAACACCATTTTGCAATGTGTAATACCTATTTTTTGATAAAAATTGCAACCATGAACAATTCCGCGGTATAAGGTAGCTTGACGACTTTTCACAACACTGCTATTCATTCAAACAAAACGTAACTCATCAAACATATTTGTAACTAAGTGACGTGGAATGGGTCGCCATAGTTGTACTTACTGAAATAACCATATTGTATCCGATCGAAGGCATTATGAAAAGTGGAGCGGTCCGCAGTACTAATTTTTTAATATGAAGTGAAATCTGATCATTATTCCGAGTTTCTCTTCTACACATTAATTTCTATGTTGCACACATACGGCTGAATTCGTACTTTGAGGAGATGTACTTCGTGTCTCGTCTGGTTTAAAAAAAAGTACCCACTAACATGATTCATTCCAGGTTGTTCCTGTTAATTGTTTGTGTTTACGCGGTTTTTTTTTTTCAGGAAGTCGGAGTATTTCTGTTTTTCTATTTCCGATCTGTGTGGAAGTTTATATTCTGGCGGGGCTCCTTTTACCCTGTCCCCATCAGACTTCATTACTTCAAAATAAAGAATTGATAGTACCGGTGCTGTTTTTTACAGACCCTTGCATTAATCACTTGTAAGGAAGCGAGATTTCATATTTAATATCCACTGTAGACGCGGTAGTCTACGCAATCAATTCGGGCTTGTTTTTAGAGATTATTCAAAAACCATGTTTATTAATTCATCAATGTCGATGGATTAAGTAACTCGTAATATTGAGAGGTAGTTTATCTAAAACACTAGGACTCGTTCAATAAATTACAAATTATACGTATTTAATAACTTCAGAGTCATGATTGTCATGTAAAAAGATCTAAAACAGGCGTTTAAGTATCAATTAGATAAAAATTTGCTTTTAAGGGGTTGCGTATAGATGGTTTTTAGTACACACTTGTTTTGTACCAAAATCGACGGATAGTGATATTTTTCTCCATGTAATAACGGTGAGAATTTTCCCACCCTTACATTTAAAACTTATCATTCACAGTATTTTGAAAGTTTTTTAAGTGTTTTTCATTTTGTTTCTATCGAATTTGCAGTGGGAAAATGTGTTCGTTCAAGTGGCACTACATCCAAAGGTTTGATACCATAGATAGATAGTATGACCCCCTACAGCATCACCAGGTAGTTATTGGAGTCAAATTGTGTATCACTTTTTTTGCTAAGCCTGTGTATACTAAACACTACTTATACCCGTAAATGCTTAAATTAAGGGGGGGGTATCTTGAAAGGCATTTTTCTTACTCTTCTGTCAGTATTGTATAACTCATTATTGGTATTCATTTACAACTTATAATACCTCTGAGAGATATATTAATTCCATTGACTTTCGACTTTTCTATGTCTGACAATGCGACCTGGGGTCAAAGGTCATGGATCTTTTACCAATTTCCCCCTTATTGCGCGGAGATAACTTAATAATGAAACCAATCATTAGAATTTAGTTTTGAAGAAATACACTGAAGTGATTAAGAATAATTTTGACTGTCATTAAGATGTCAATCTCAAACCATGAGGCCCGTAATCCAGTGTGGTGTGGGTGGGGGGGGGTGCAAGGAGTTTCAGTGCCCCCCCCTCCCTTTCGCAAACGGGCAAGGCCACTATTTGGTCATTATCCTTTTAATAAAAAGGTTGGAAATCTTTATTTTAGATTTTCTTAAGAAAGTTCACTTTTTTGGTGATGAGATTTCAAAGTAAAAAGACACTTGTGGGTGGGGGTTAGATCTATATACTTTTACCAAAAAAAAGTCCCCGCAACCCCCTAAAAAAATCCTGCGTAAGGACCTGCTAAATATGATACTTTCAATTCAAATAAATCAAAGATGGGCATTTCAATTTAAGGTGATTCGGGTTTCAAAAGATTACTTTACTATCCTTATTACCCACCTACATCTAAACTATGTCATGCATACAATTAGCCGGCACTTACGATCACACGGCGACCTGCTAATTCAAACATCACCTGACATGGATAACTGATTCAATATTAAAGTCCAAGAATTTCGTGTTTAAAACCCAGAGTCAACATCTTTGAAGACCACCCTAATTCAGGCGGACGAGCTACTATAAGGAACTGTCCTTTTGGCAGCCACCAAGTCGTCAATAGTTGGGCAAGGCAGCACTTGGGTGGATTGAGGTGCCATGACCTCCGGCTCTTTTCAAGAGTAGGATCCGCTGCCTTCTGCTTGGGGCAGTCCATGGACATGCCGTCAACAGGTGCCGGCGCATCGCCGATTCTTGCTGCTGCCGAAGTGGGTCCCCTGGGTTCCAGGATTGGGTCACTGCCCTTGGCCCTAGTTGTCGGTGACATTGTGATCGACATTCTCCGACCTCTACAGGGGATGGCCATCCCTATTGGCCCAGATTCAGGAGGCTCACCGGTGTACTGTAGTCCGGGCTGCCATGGCTGTCGTCTTCTGCTCCGTGCTCCATCTATCGCCTAGACGTTTCCGTTCCAGGGAGGAAGGAGTCCTACACACCCTGTTAGGGACGAGGAAATAAGTTGAAAATGGGGAGTCGGGGTTCCCAAAGTGGGAAGCTCCTGGCGGGGAATTGCATCCTAGACAGGGTTCTTGAAGGATGTTGGCAGCCTCCTGAATCTGTGTGATGGCCTTTCAATTGCCCTCTCCTGCTTGTATGGGATCAACAGTAATTCCATCAAGATTAATGAAACTTCTAGGTTCCAAGCAATCCTGAATTTTAAGAGGCCAACGGGCAAACCCATGGGTTGCAGACCCATCTCGCTGCTTCACATCTGGCTGCTTAGAAGACTGATAATCAGTATAATCAATGATCGGTCGGGCAAATCTTCGCACACCCAACTGGCTTTTGGGGAGATGAATCAATAACTGATCAGATGGCAAGACTTATCAATGGCATTGGTGCGGCCTGGGTTTTTGGGGCAGCCTTCATCAAGGATCTATGCAGTCTGGCATCGAGGTCCTTCCTTAAGCTAGTCAGGATCGTCTTTACTGATTGCGGGCTTGTTAAGTTCATAATGTTGCTCGTCCAGACTGGTCTTTTATCCTGGGGACATCAGGTGGGCAATGCAATTAGATGCGGCTCTTCTCATCACTTGAAGGCCTTGCAAAAGTCGGCAAATGTTCGTGCCTCAACCAAAAAGGGCCACAACCGATGCGAATACAAATCCATTTTGCATGTGTATACCTATTTTTTTATAAAAAATTGGCAACCAGGAACAAATTCGGTATAAATGTAGCTGCGACTTTTTCACAACGTTATTCGATTCAACAAACGTGACGCTCAAAACAGTTGTAACTATATGACTGATGGGTCACCATAATTGCTACTTTACTGAAATAACCATATTGTATCCGATAGAAGGATAGGAAGATGGACGGATATTTTCCAATTGAGTTAAAAAAATCTAAAATAATAATAATTAATAATAATATAAGGATGCGCCAAAAACACAATTGTAAAGGCATGACAACATGCAAAAATGTTCTGGGGGTTACCATACAGAATTTACAACCATAAAATTATGAAATGTCAACTTCATTTCACATTCACACAAATTAAATGTGTGAAATGTGTGAATGACAGTGTTTAGAAAAGCTAGGTACATATAAAAGGTCTGAAAATTCGGAAAGAATGTGCAACAATAGTCATTTCGGTGTTTGTTATTTATGTTGAATATGGTGCCCTTTGTTTATACAATGCATTAGACAAATGAGAGTAGACAAATGGGCATTAGACGAACTGGCATTAGTTGAAATGGTTTTTAGACAATCTGGTGATTAGACAAGTTGGCAGTTTGAAAAGACGAATGACTTAGTCGAACTTGTTTTAGACAATCTGGTGATTAGAGCAAATGGGCAGTAGTCGAATGCAATTAAACGAAATGTTTTAACAATCTGGTGATTAGACCCAATGGGCAGTAGACGAATGCATTAACGAAATTGTTTTTAGACAACTGATGATTATACCAAATTGTGGTAGTAGACGAAAATGGCATTAGACGAAATGATTTTAAACACGATAGTGATTTATAACCACGGGCATTTTACTAAATGTTTTAAGCCGATGTGGGTGATTAGACAAATGGTATTTATACCAAAAAAGAATCCGAAGTCAGTGTTTCTAGATCATCCCCCCCGATGCGGGCGCAGGCAGGGGTCGTCGAACTTTCCAATGGGTAACTTCCTTGGGTGTCATACAGATCATCTGAAATTTGAACACCAAGACAAGTCCTTGGATAGTGTATTTGTAAAGAACCTTTATCAACATCGGGATAGTATAAAATGATAATTAGAAACGATTCAGTGAATGCAATGATTTAAGCAAATCAAAATGAATGCTGTTGGGTCCGAATAATGGGTTGCCTGTATTGGGAAAAACATGTAGCTCGTATTCTAATTAAAAATGGACAGCATTAGATTTTAGGTCAGTCAAAATTTTTAACATTTTTTGATGAGTTTTGTGCTTACTTAAAACATTTTTGTAAATCATTGGTTCAATTACTTTATGTATGAGAAAAATGACCTGAAATGCTCTGAATCTTTGATTTCCCCTTTGGTTTTTTACTACATTAAATTGTTAATTTATGACTAAATATAGCCATTGCTTAAAACTGTTTTTCAATCTAAAACGACAGGTCTTCTAGTTAACGAAATGCAGGAATCCGGAAAAATCCAATTTTCGGCCAAAATCACTAGTGAATTGTTTCATCATGGCCGATGATACAGCAATCATTGTACATATCCTAGGTTTCCTTTAAAAGTTAACACTACTGTAATTCTACTTAGTAAAAGCATGCACACTTTAGGTCAACAGACTGTGTTAATGTGGTTTTTGAGGCTTTTGTGCTACTTTAAACATGTATGTGAATCATAATTGCAAATAAACAATATTTTTAGAAAATGATTTTTTTTAATTTTCGGTTTTTTTGTTTTTTTGTTAGTATTTTTAATTATCTTTTAATATGTATTTAGACTTAATATATCCAACTACTTAAAAGGGGGAATGTTGCTTCTGATAAAGGCTGGTTTTTGAAGATACAATACATCAAAATCTTCTGCACAATCATATTTTTGGCCAAAATCATCTTTTGGCCCAAAAGACCCAAAAATAAATTTTGGTATTTTTGGGGCAACAACTCTATGATAAACTATACCATATGAGCAGTTGATCTGAGATGGTTGCCAGCTTGTAACAAATGCCCACATAATTTTTTTCTAAACACATTTCGATACTTGGCTTGCTGTCCCTGTATTATAACGGTAGGGGCCAATCAGTGGCGTAAATTTATTTTGACATTGGGGGATGGGTTGATAAAATTTAAGAATGAACTGGTTTTGCTGAAAAGATCCATTACTAGCATGTGCGCGGCGAAGCGCGCGAAATTTTGCCATTTAGAAAGCTAAATCGTTAAATCTAATTGTAATTATAACAAAATTCGCTCGAAGCGCGCGAAAATTTACTCATTTTTAAACTATTATGGTAAAATAAGTGGGTTTATTTTTGTGAAAACACATGAGGCATCAACCTGGGGGGGGGGGGTATCATATTGACCACCCCCCTCATCAAATATTGGGGGGTATATCCCCACAGATCCACCCGGGATTTACGCCCATTAAGCCAATTCGACAATCGGCTGCGGTTAAATCGAAAAAAGCACCCATAGAACAGTGTTACTGGTCTACTGTAACAGCCCTAACCCGAAACTAGCCCAACTCTAAAACCCTTTTCCCAAAGGCTCTCATCAAAAGCCCGCTAATCAGAATTTTCGGACTAACACAGGTTGTTGAATGTAATGCCTAAAGCATAACCATCACATTTGTGTTTCTGAAGGGCGCGTCCCCAAGATTTTTGGAGATTTTTGCACAGTTGCTTGGTATAGTAATTGCTAGCAAAGCTTGAAAAATGTCTCTGTAATCACAAAGGGAATTTTGTGATTAGAATATTAATTCACAAACGGCTGCTCCATACGTGTCTATGCTCATCCATTATTTGTTCAGTTGGTTCAGGAAAGCAGTTAGAGGCCTCATTTTATGAGTGGCCTCTTTGTCAAAAGACTGACAGAATTCGGCGTTTCCCGTTCCGCTGTGTGTAAATACATTCTGATAAAAATCGTTTTTCTAATTATAAATCGCTTCTTTTTTTGACAAATACACACTTGTGAGATCATTACATAAGACAAAACAACTCTCCCTAAACAATTACACGGGGCATTAGAATTCTGAGCAACAGGTTTTCTGAGTAATGCCCACTAATCAGAATTTCGGGTAACTTCCTAGTAGCGTGCCTCTTAATAAGAATCCTTATCCGTACTAAAAAAAAACTGTTTTCAAAAGGAGCTTTCATACATTTACATATATGTCATGGAGAAAGGCATTGATATAGTTGTTTTAAAGTGATACCTGGTACTGGAGTTTGTTAAAAAAAGTAGATAAAAAGCCTGTACGTGCTGATAAAATCTTCATAATTAATTTATATTTGTCTTCAATTGCTACACCACTGCACTCTGTTGGGAATGCTGACCTATTATCCGTACAAAACGTTATTCTTTTCAAATCGTGTCATTTACAATAATTGTTATCATGTATAGTATGCATGTATAGTATACATTGTATACATCGTATATGATGCCATGCCATTACGACCAATTGGTGCTTGTTCCGATTTATGTGTATTGTGTTCTCTACTTGATATGAGAGCCTGGCACTTGCACATACACCCCATCAAATACCGTGGAAACAAACTTGCGGTTTTGATGGTAGACGCAATAATGCATGTTGCAAAGCCCTATTCAATACTGTACTAATATTGATGGTTAACCACTAAAACGGTGGTGTTTTGTTTATATGAAATGGAATTGAGGGCTCAATTTTCAGGACGACAATGAGAAAAATACGGTCTTTCATCTGATATCAAAATCGATACTACTTCCGGGTAAGTCAGGGGGGTCCCAAAGACGATCGGAACACGCACCTTTAATTTGCTATACCTCAAGGGTACTGCGAAGACCTTTGCCTTTTGAAGCGCAGAATGAAAATTACTAAAAGTAAACAAACATTATTACTTACATCCGCTATTCTGAAATGCTGATATGCAATCGCAACAGACCTGGTTCTCCCCGCCGCATGACGATCGCTTTTTTCGAACCAAAGTTTCAGATTCTTTAGCTGCTGGAGCAGACTCTGCATGATGCGCAATACAGAGTAAAGCTACCAGGACCACACAGCCAATCACTACTCGGTTCATCATCTTTGGTGTTTACTTGTTACAAGCAGCGGTACTTTGAATAATGTTTTTTCATTGGCCTTGTTTATAAATGAGAAGTTGTTCACACCTTTAGTCAACATATGTTTGTGATTTCTTTGACCTACATATCTTAATTGTATGTGTACCAACGTGTCAAATTAACCACATGCCTCTCCCTAATCGTATCAGCAGCTGTAATGACGGCAGTATAGAAGAGATTTCTTTAATTGTTTTCAAACAAAATGAAATATTAACAGTTGACATTATCACAATATTATAATAACAACAACGAATATTAACAAACAAAGAAAACAAAAATTAAAGGTGCAACGAGAGATTTCGATGCATCCACATATTCCATCATACTGTCGGCCGCGTCACATATTGACGTATTCGACAATTTTGGCTTTTTGGAGGAAATTTGGGGCAATGTACGCGTGTTTTGTACTACTCTACATATTTACCAAATTTTTTAAACCCTCTAAAGTGGGTTAATTAGTTAAAATATTTATTTAAATTAATAATATGACAATTACAAACGTTAAATTATCGGCATCACATAACGACGTATTTTTCGAAAAATCTGTATGCGCAAGCCCATATCATCGTATCTGCATTTGAAGTATTGCCCCGCGTCAATGACATAGTGACGTAGTTGTGCGTCTCCTATTGTTATTACACGTTGAAGTTGTATTTGTCGTTCAAATAGTGGACGTATTTGGTTTTAACATCATTTTTTCGCATTTCTAAACAATCTAGAGGTGATACTAAAATATATGTGATGTGATCTGGTAAAACCCGTCGCATGTCGAACAGGACAGTTTAAATACCTTAAAATTGTTAGTTCTAATTATTTTTTGTCAGATTGTATAACGCACAAAGTTTTGTGTATCATAGAAGAAAGAAGTAAAAAGTTATGGAACTTTATATTTCAAACTTTGCAATTGATAGGTCAAAACTCAAAAACATAATTTTTCACATGTGGCGGGTTCCCCAGATCGCATCACATATTTGAAAATTAAACTATATCGGATTTTCCACTAGGTTTTGATTGAAATATACGTTTTAATTAAACAAGTATGGGGCCAATAAAATCGCAAAATCGTCAAGGCCGTTTTTCTCCAATTGCGATATATGTGGTGATTTTATATAGAGTCAGAAAATGCCTTAAAAGACAAAATAAAAAGGTGATTTTGATGGTTTAGATTTCAAGACGAAGCATAGGCCCCATCCTCCTCCTCATCATCAGTACCATCCTCATTATAAACATTATACTGTGGGTTGGTGTGTATTCCGTAGGATTTTCATGCTAAAATTGTTTTGTTGTGTTTGGTTCAATCGGGACCTAAACTTTCAGAAAATGATGGAGTGCAAATTTTCCTACTGATGCCCCCTTCTTCAAGGGGGAAAAAAATCGTTAGTCAGAGGAAAAAATTTAAAATCGAGTCAAATTGGGTTTTAATGTACACAACGCGTTCGTCTCGTCATCAGGATTAGAAAAAGTATATATTTGCCTAGGTTCAACCTTAGTTTAAAGCGGTATAGCCCCATAATGGTTCAAGGTCACCTGGGGGTAAATGCTCCGATGTTGTTGAAGTGGGGTGTCAAAGATTCTTGTGTCATTACTGAAACAGAAAATGCATCATTTTAACAGGATCTTTGATATCACATTGCGACCATCCAAGGAAAATTTGGGTGACCCCCATAGACCATGTAGACCCTTGCGATTTTGCTATGTAATTAGCAATCCAAAAATCACCCATGTAAATAATACTTTTTTTGGATCCTGTGAGACAATACAAACAACTTATCCCAGTTTCAACAAAAGCTGAGCATTTGGGAAATTTTACCCCAAGGCTGACCTTGAAAACCATTATGGGGCTATTGAGCGCTTTAAATAAAGGTCGGACCTAGGCAAATATATAATTTTTCAATCCGATTAAGGAGCCGAACAGGTTTAATGATACATTAAAACACAATTTGAACCGATTTTAACTTTTTCCCGTAGAACATTCCCCCCTTGAGGAAGGGGGGAGGGAGTCCGAAATTTGAACTCCATCATTTTCTGATTGTCTGGTCCCCATTGAATGAAAAAAACAGCAAGAAAAGAAAATCAACTTTAGAACCAAAAATCATACGGGAACTGATTAATTGAAATACCCGACCCACACTTTACCACCATATTCATGTCAATCCGCAACAGAAGCCGCAGTATTGTTAACACCAGTATATCTCATCAGGCCGGCGGCAAGAGCAGCATCACACGACAAAAATAATTAGAATAATAACACAATAATAATAATAAACTGGCTTGTATCAGATTAAAATTTCTTCACGCGAATGTATCAATATTTGTGTGGGCCCAACTCAATTTGATAATTCTTAAACAGGTGAGAGCTGACGTGAATCCTATTTCTGTTTATTAAATCTCCTGACCAAATTATTGCGTGTAAGATTCAGCACACCTGGCTAAGTTAGTGGCCAGTTTTAATGGATTACAAAATTTAAGTGTGAAAGGGAGAAACTATTGAGGCTTTTCTAATTTGGTAATAATTATTGATATAAAACTGTATTTAAACGCGGCGCTTATGATGAAACTCTTATTATTAATCTGTCTTAAAAGAGGGAAAAAGGTTATAGGAATAAAACCGGTCGAACCATTAAAAATGCCCGCAAATATCCGCATTTGTTTTCCACACTGGGATTTGTGCATAATTTATAATTATTATAGGCAGATTTTTTTTTTTTTTTAAAATGGCGGATAAACAATGAAAAAAAGGTCTCAGATAGTTGGGTTGAATCTGGGGTCCCCGTGACCATTTTGCGAGGAACTACTTTGAGAGTGGTTCTAGGGTTTTTCGAGGGTTGTGATCACTTTAACCTGGGTCCAACCTCACAAATGTTGGGGAACTCTCAATAGAGGGCGGATTTTACATGTATCATAAAATTATCCAAGATATCCCCATAAAATCATAACTCGTGAACTGTAGAAGATGTAAAGATAAATACACAAAATACAATCAGTGATTAGTTACTTTAAACAACACTGTGATTTATTCATAAAAAGTCCGCCAATAGAGGGCGTTATTAAAAAATTAAAAATACCTGCAAAGTTCACAAATGCTATTAAGTGAAGCTCCGTTTCATTAAATGTTTTAAATCAATAAATTTGCCAAGTATTTGATTTTGAAGTGCGCCTTGTGTATTAAAAAGTGTCATATATTGACGCTAGGAGGGCGCTTTTCAAAATGGCGCCAAAAATATTAAAATGCTATAAAATTAGCTCGTTCAACCATTTTTTTTTGGTTTATTGTGATCATTGTTGAAGAAAGAAAGAACTGCTTATATTATCAGTTCAAATTTTTATAAAAATCTTTAAAAATGGCCAAAAGCGGGCGCTGTTTTCACTTATTTTGGTCAAAATAGGCAAAAAATGGCTTTTGGGGCTTCAACTGAGTTTCATGCATGTAGTTGATAGATTCAAATGCTTTTTGGTAGAATCGTAGTTATTGTAGTAAACACTATCCGTCTAAAAAACCTAGAGAAAAAATTACCAAAAATCCTGTTTAGCATTGGGAACTTTCATGTATTTTTAATTTTTTTTTGAATAGACGCCTCTATGGCGACTTTTTATGAATAAGACTTAAACTAATCCACGACTCTGTATTTTGTGTATTTAATATTAAGGATCTTATACAAATGGCCAGTTTAGATTTTATGGGGGATATAATGACCCCATAGTTCATTTTAGGTCATTTTGGCGCCCCTTTTGAAAAAGCGCCCTCATTGAGGTTTCCCCACCATCTGGTTGTGGTTTGGACCCACAATTAAAGTGATCAGCACCCTCGAAAACCACTAGAACCACTCTTCAAAAGTAGTTCCCCGCAAAAAAAATGGTCACGGGACCGCATATTTGACCCAACTAAGAGTCATTATAACATGTAGCGAACTAGAATAGCAAAACCTGTTACAATGCTAAAATGCATCAGCTTTTGAAAGAAAAAAAAACGGAGAAATCCTGATACACCGCTCTGGTTAATGAGGGGAAAACGATCCTTGGAGGAATGAGAGGGGGTAAATAAATAGGGACCTTGATCTTATGCAACAACGAGTGCCCAAGACGTTTAAGGTATAAAGATGTTTGGCCTTAAAGGGGGTGAGCCGATCATGGTTCGATTTTTCGTATGATGATTCCCATCACACTGAAGCATATCACCGAAAAACAAATCATTACAAATTTGAGCATTGATTAAATCGCTCCAAAGTGGATAGTAGAACAAAATGGGTCTTAAATTAGCCCATAGTGACAGTGTTGTGTGTCATTTGGAAACTTTCTCGTTCATAGGAAACGTTTACTGTACTTTAAATTTCACTGGGGTATGAGAAAAAATATGAACTTCTTCTGATACCAAAAATCGTAACTTTGATGGAGTAAAGTGATGAGTTTGTCGATCGGGTCACCACCTTTAACAGGGAAAACGTTAGCTTTTTACAATAGTTGCCACGGTATATTAAGTGTATGAATATTTTTTTTTTTTTTTTTTAGCTCCAATTTGCGATCCAAGAACAAAATCCTGCGTGACAAAAGTATGAAATCTTAACAGAATTAATCTAATATTGATTTGGATGTCGTTTGTTGTTGTTAATACGTCCATGAAAGTGTGCTAAATCGCTGTTCATACATTGTCAATATTTACTGGCGTGCTTTCATCTTCCATAGACAATATTTCAATTTAACAAAATCGATCATAAGGAAATATGGAAATGAAAAGTTTATACATGGCTTTTGCTTAAAGTTTTGGTCAATAGAGATCTCAAGACATGTATATATAGCGTGGAAATTGAAATTCTTGTAATGTGTCATCTATTTACATTCTTCCTTCCTACATTGTATGCTTTCTCAGTCAGACAGCAGGTCACGCTGGCATGCATTATTTTCTTTCACATTAAAACAACGTTGCAGCGCTGACCTCTCCGTGGTAGAAAACGTTTGACACAACTTCGTTTTGGGGCTCTAAAAATGTTGTTTCATTTAATATTGCAGAAATGTTGCGAAAAGTCTACTTCATACCTCAGATGCGATAATTATAATTATAATGATATTTTTGGGGTTGAAAAACAAGGATGAAAAGTGAAAAAATCGTGTTTAAATAATGCGTTGGTCTTGACAAATTCAGGAGCCCCACATCATTTTAAAGTTGACAAAATCATAAAGGGATATCTTATCTGTAAAAAGTCTGTGCCGTGAAGCTGTCATCTGTTTTGAGAAAGCGAAGAACACGGTTAGTTCATAGATTGCCCAGTTTGAAACATGAATTCCCCTAATACTTTAACATGGCGATAAACATCACTGATTTGCACTACAGACCTGTGTGGGGAATCAAACCCAAAGGGCAAGGACGCGTGTCTTTTGTGTTTTTCAAATCCATGCCTTCTGACCTCGTAAAACAACAATTTCTACGTTCATTCAATTTGTGTCACTAGTGACCATCAGGACTTAGACTGTTCTAAATTACTACAGACCTTCTTCCCGTTGAATAACCAACGGCGGCCACAAAATAGGAGAGGGCTACATCATCTAGTATACAAGTGAAGGGCGTTGTTCCATTTGGGCAAAACCCATAATACCAAGACATGCAGTCATCTGTGCATTGGCTTTGTATATATTTTGGGTAATGCGCTTTGAATCTTTTGAAAGCGTACACGAATGCCTTTGGTTATATTATTCAATTGTTTGAGCCCTTGGTACCAAAAAATGAAAAATACAATAGATTACCTAAGGTAGATGAGAATGTTCTAATCATGTAGCGCCTACGAGGTTGTAATATCAATACCTAGTCCCCTCCCTGATTCAAAATTTCCAGCATTTAAATCAGTATTCTTCAAATTTGAAATTTCCACTGATTGTTTTTAGATACAAAAATGTTTCCGAATGCCTTTTTATTGCTCACTCTGTCGAAAACACTATAAGACTTGAAACGGAGAGGTGAGCCATATTCTTACATAATTGTTTTATTTCTTTTAACCAGTGAACCAATCAATTAATTGTTCGTTACCAAACTAGAATAAAGTTCATTTCACTATCAATCGAAGGTCACATTTGTTATTTTCATCATATCTAAGACTTTTTTAAAGTTATAATCCTCCAACGCCTGGTCTAACGTTTTTCTTTTGGGCTCCTTACTGCAGGCATCCTATAAATTCATAAAATTTCACCATTATGTACTACCCTCTTATTCTAGATTGGTTAAATTTGCACAAAATTGTTAACAAATTTGACACGGAAAATTAGTCGGCCGGGAAACCACAATTATTGGTCAAAACGACACGGGAAAATGTGTCAGATGAAATGACAAGAAAAGTGTTAGAAATCACTTAAAATCCGAGTCAAAGTGAACCTTTTTGTGTAAAAAAAGAATCCGGAATAGTCAACCATAGTTTCAAACTGAATCAATTCCGTGTCAAATTGAAAGATTTCTGTGTCAAATTTTAAGGAAATATGTTCAAGATTTTTGTCAAGCTCAGTTTGCCTTACTTTCATAAAATTATGTACATACATCAACGAATTCCCGAAAAAAGATACCATTTGTGTAAAATTAAACAAAATAGAGCATTTTAATTTTTTTTGCTTTTTTGTGACATACGAAGAAAACGGGCGGATTTTTCCCGCCACGGGCCTTTCATTGATCAAAAGCGACCCAATTTTGCTCTCCTCGCGTGACGTCAAGTGTGACCAAACCTCGTGTTGACTCGAATTGTTATTGCTTACACTGTAATTTGATGGATTAATGAAAGTATAATAAAATTTAGACAAACTCGGTTACAGAAATGACTATTTTGTGTTCATTTCGTTGTTGTTTAATTATTATTGAAGTGGCAACGCTGCGATACTGTAATGGTCACAACGACGTAAATTATGATGGTCATCACTTTGACTTCAACCATTTGCCGCGATGTGGATTTGTCGATATCATTTTCGGGCAGTAAGCTATTGGCGGTAATTGAACAAGGTCAAAATACTCAACACATGTGGAGCAATTTTCAACTTATTTGATTTATATGTACTCTACGTTCCTTAAGCTTTCCATCCATACCAAATTTTCCAAATATTCAGGTCATGAACATATTTTTCCTTTAACACATCTGGGAGGGTTCAAATTCAATCGGGAAATTTGACACCTAAAAGAAAAAATACCACAATGCAAATTTGGGAAGTGTGTATCATTTTATATTCATGAACCTGCTCAATGCCAAACTAAATGGAACAACAGTATTGTTCATACAAGCGTGATATGCAGCTGCATTGCTGCAATAACCATGCATATTTTCCTGTCAAACATATAACCGGGTGTTCGCGGTCTTAGATCACAGGTATGATCAATTACTCCAGTCGGGTGCCACTCACAATCGAAAGATTTGCAATGAAACAGTGGACCAACCAATCACAAATCGCTGGGTTTGATTGATTCGGAAACTTTGTTAAAAATACCGATTTAGTCCGATTCGTAAAAATAAGTTTTTCACACTTTTCCCCATCATAACGACCAATAACTTGGTCACTCCTGACACAAAAAGTGTCCAAATAATGACATCAGGAAATTTGACAAATTCAATGAAGAGTGTATATTATATTAAAACATGTAATATTCCTTGACACGAAAGTGCTTTTACTTTAATACTCCAAACTCTGTAATGTCGCCTCTGCATTATTGGCCTTTTAATTTGATGCCTAAATCAATATTTCAGCGTTTCGGCCACTATTTGAGCCTATAAACCACACTGAAAAACAGCTAAGATACAACTGAACATTTGTTTAATACTTATGAACTCAAATTTTCTTCAGCCCATTATGCCCACTCAAGAAAATAGTATTAAATATCAAATTTCGGCGCACAACACGTGTCGTAGCCAATTTAATCACTTTTTCAGATGGTATGAATGTTGCCGTCACGCTTAGGAAATTCCCCCGTTATTAATGAAAGTTTCCCCCACATTGAAAAAACAATTTTCTACACTTTCCAAACGCAGTAGAGACTCAGCTTTGAAGCTATATTTCTGGGCAAAGAACTTCTCTTCGACCTTGGTGTAGGTAAAAATAAAAGACTAAATAAAGCGACACTCGGTAAACTCGCTCTCGAATTTGTAATTCAGCATGTAGATAGTTTGTAACGTTGGTAATAATTTTTTGTGCCATGAAACTATGGGTTGACTTTATTCAACTCATGCAATTTGGCTCATTTCGATACTTGAATGTGTGTTGCTTGCGTGTTCTTTGGGCCTTGTTATGTTACCCCGTAATACAACAGCTTTTAGGCCAATATTTTAGTTTAACCTGGACATTTTTGGTAACAAGCTGATTTTTCAGGATAGGTCCTGCAATATGTGTAGAATCACTGAATAACAAGTCCCGAAAATCCCCTGTTGGCATTCTTCAAAATCAAGATGGCGTCCAAAGGCCGCCATATTTTTTTTTTTTCATAATAATACAAACCATCCCCGCTAGAAACAAAGTAGGGACCCACATATGTTTTGCAGGTATCAGGATTAACATATAAACACTATAAAGATTATCAGCCTTTACAAGTATCCAAAATCCAAAATGGCGCCCCAAATTTGCAGCGTTTTGAATCAGTAGGTTGGATGAAATTGAAAATGATCAATTGTTAGCTAAATTTAGGCCCAGGGAATCATACTAGTTTGTTTGGTGCGTTTTAACTACCCAGACTAAACTTAACTAAAAAAGTTGTTGCGTTACAAATTACTCCCAGCTATCAATATTACACAATATACCATTAATTATAAGAGAAATAGAATAATAATGTGGAAATTGTATCAGTTTGGTTGTTCAAGTTGAAGCTCAAAAATGGAAGTCAGAAGTGTAAACTTGCTGAGAACGTCAACTTCCATGTTAAAAGAATGCAGTACCGATTACCGGGGAATTTGTGGTTGAAGATATCGCTATTATAAAAAATATGTTGACTTAAAGTTCAACACACCTAATATTAAATAATGCTATTTCGAAACGTAGAAGTCCACAATTAGGCCATATACAGGTGCTAGTTGACAAATAGTACCACAGATTGTTTATCTTCTGAAGACACATGGAATTACCTGCATGACAATCTTCTATAATAGGATCAAAGGATTACAAGGATGTACAGCTTTATTATTCGTAAAATAAGTCTTTACTCTAGTCTAACCATGAATATCTTTACACCAATGACCCCCACAGATTAGTTACATATCGAGGAATCCTTGCGTGGACTAATAAATAAATTATGGGCAGGCACCGAAGCCGCATCCCACCCCGGCTGTGTCTTGGCAATCGTCCCGCCTTGGTGTTTTCATTAGAAAGTAAGGCTGTGAGGTCCTGACGCCATGGCACCCCGGTGCCGGGCCATGCGACGCCCTCTTCCATCTAGAGTGGATGAAGTTCTTTTTTTGCACACCGACTTCCAAGGTGAAAAACGCGCTGGACGGCCCCTGGGCCTGCCAAGTTCCAAGTGCCAGCGTGGAAAGAATTGACCCACAGTGATCAGGTCCCGCTGCAGCATCACCGTCTCCGCAAGGCCCCATAGGACCAGCAGCCATTCCAAGTGCGGTATCGTCTGCGTAGGATCACTGCGAACAAGATCCATTGCCCCTCTGGAACGCAAGGTCATAACCCGAGGGGCAAACCGCCCTGAACCGGCGCCTTCACTTTCACTGCACGCCCACCCTATTCTCCAGACGAAATATCCGTCGTGGATGAGCAGCCTCACCAACCCGACAAGCCCGACATCAGGGAAGACCCTGAGCAGCCGAGGCAAGACCTCGACGCCATACATTATCATATGCAGCAGTTAGGTCTATGAACAGGGCCATACGCAGGATTTTTTTTTGGGGTGGGGGGGGTTGCGGTTCTCTTTTTGGTAAAAGTGGACCTAACCCCACATGCTCCCTTTTGAATTCTTATAAAAGTGGACTTTCTTGTCAAAATTCTCCCTAACTTTTTGGACGCTTTTGATTACAAAATTCAGCAACAAGTGGACCCTTTTGCCTTGTTTGATGAATTTGCGTTCCCCGCTTGCGTACGGCCTGTCTATGAAGACTGCTCTTTTGAATACTGTCTCGATGTGTGTGTAACTACGCACCGTGATTGTTGTACGTTATTCCATGCCAAAATTGCCAAGGATCCAAGCACGGCCGGTGGGAGCGTGGATCCCGATCGTGTTTCTATGCTAGAAAAGAAAAGCCAATCAGCTAGAGGCAAACTGTGACAGAATATTTGTTTTTGATTGTATAATCCCCTAAAAGGACTCACCACCCTAATCCAAATTGTCTTTGTTTTTTTTCATTAATTTTCCACAGGAACATAATTAAATTACTCGCCCCTAAATTTGAAACCAAAATTCATTGTGTTTTTCGGACACCGCGTACACCATTGCCATGGTGATGGGAAACCAAATACCATTTTTTATCCCACCGGACCTCTAATGTGGATAGACTATTATCATGTCACTCAGTCAGAGCCATTTTTTTGGTTATTCTTTATATTATTTTGGACCCCTATATGATGGTTGTTGGACTTTGCTTGGTATAAGTCCCCCTTAATGGTGCAAGCGGTGAAGCAAGATTTTCATATTTTTGCAAATATATGTCCTAAGATGAGAACGAAGAGGAAACTCTGAATTAAATGAGGATTCTTTCTATTTTATACTTTATTTACTTGGATATCTTGAATATTATTATGTTACTCATGGCGTACTAGGATTTCATATTGGGGGGGGGGGCAGTGTTCGCATCTCAACCAACAGAAAATGGATGGTCCAGTGGCCCGCCTAGGGCCCTGTTGTGGGTTCAGGGGGCGAAAGCCCGTTCGCCCCCTGAATTTTGGGTTATTTATATGCTTAAATGTCTTCTGATGGCTAATTTTTGTATGAGATTTTTGTAAATTTATTTGTCGCACGCTGTCGCATTTAACTTTAAACCTATACTTTAACCGACACCGGCCTGCAAGTGCATGACCTGAATTTTTCACAGTGATCCGCTGGCTCATCTCAACCGACACCGAATCAACTATTGGGGGGGCCGCGGCCCCCCTGCCCCCCCCCTCCTTGCTATCGCCACGGTGTTAAAGCTATAAAAAAAAAAATATATTATTAAGTGGTATTATTGATTCCCATTAACTTGTACGTACTATATTTAGTCTCTTAATCACATTTTTCTCTGAACACTTGCGGACTTCAACATTTCTGAAAATATTTTGTAATTTTACTTTTTTGGCGCCATTTTGAATTTTGAATATTGTCAATGTTTAAACTCCTCGGTTATGTATAAATAGATTCGGTCCCTACACAAAAACCTATTTTGGAATATGTTTGTTTGGGTCTTTTTTATAACATTTGTTCCAAATAATATCAAACTCTTCTAAAAACGGCCATTTTTGGACGCCATTTTGGAATTTGGTCTACTTGTCAATGTTGAAACCTTCCTTGGTTATGTTTTAATAGATTCGCCATACACAAAACATTGTTTTGGATATGTTTGTTGTCTTTTTTTACACATGTTCTGGTTCCAAATATATACAAATACGTTCTGAACACGGCCATTTTGAACGCCATCCTGAATTTTGGAGAAATGCCACCAGGGAAATGTGCGGGGATTTTTGTTAGTGATAGTACACATGTTCCCACAAAAAAAAAAAAAAAAAACTATACTGAAAAAATCACTGTTCCCAAAAATGTCCACCTATTTGGCTATAATGATCTAATACTATTGCCTACTTCTGTTTTGACAGCATTGCAAACACTAAGGCCCCGCAATACAACACCAATCATGGTAATTACCAGACAAAATTTAGTAAACCTACCACTCGCTAGTTTAAAAAAATCGCCAATTTTACGGTAAGTTACTAGCGTGCTAAATCGAGTGGGGAGCTGAAGAGTAACCTCCGAGTAGTAATCCTCATAAGGATCGATTAACCCTCGCTACTAATTACATCATCATCCCCACCACCATCAAGTTACGGCAATGCACAAAACAAGTGGTGTCATTCAGATTCATCAGTCGTGAATGGGATTGCCTTAAAACTAAAACCCCAGCACACCTGAAATTATACGTCCACTATCACTGTTCGTAATGCGATGATTTTATCGTTTCAAACATTTTCTTTTTACATGAAGAAATGTATACCAAGATTTCGGTTAATATTTGGGGCCACGGTTGGACCGAGACATATATCATCAAAATATAGAGTAGGACTTTGGCACTTGCGACAATCATCCATTTGTAAGAGTAATTGGATATCCTTGTTTCCCTTAGAGACCAGATATACTATACCGGTTGAGGTCGTTTTTCATTCTTGAATGAGTTGGTATATGGGCAGTAGAGTAAGTTTTAACAATGCCCTTTCCTTAAGGCCAACTACTGACATAACGCATCCTTTATCTGACTATCTTCCTTTTGCTACTTTTACAACATTTAGTACTCTCTAATTTTAAAAAGTGAAAACACGATGAATCTTATTCACGGTCCAAAAAGAAGATAAATCACTGACTTTTTTATTCGGATTTTACTGAGTTTTCACATTATTAATAAACTATTATGGAATTTCAATATACGATTATATACTACATTTACATGAAAAGTAACGAAAATTTACTAAAATCTGGCCCAATTCTGCCAACAAAACCACATAAAAATACAGCTTTTACAGGTTTCCATTCAAAATTACTAGGTATCTTTTATTTTTACCTTAGCAATTTTTTTTTCAGTATTAATGCACCGTAAAAATTGTGGATAGGCCTACTAAGATAGGATTTTCGTTCGCGTTTGGGCAGGAGAATACAACTCAGTCAACCGTACTAAAATGAGAGCTGCCCCTTTTACTTCTTCCATTCTTCCACGTAACCTTTTTACACCTCATATGAGCCTAGGTCAGTGCTAAACTGACCAAAGTTGGTGTCGTGCCTTTGATTTGTGGCTGGAACCCCATGACAGATTTTTCAAAGAATGTCCTTAAATAAAATCGGCCACGTTGAAACTCTCACCCCACACTTTGGCCTGCATTTTCCAAAGCGTTTTGGGCATGAGATATCAAAAAAAAAACCTGTCACCTCACCAAAATGACAGAATTTCCTTTAATAATCCGCTCACATACCATTGTGACCTCAATTCTGTGTACACCTCATATTGGCTGAGTTATACCGGGGAGGTGTCGGAAAGGAGTGGGTATCGTCTCACTTCAAAAAAGATGTGTGTTTGCCGCTATCCACAGTGAAGTTTTCTAATGCGGCCTTAACGTCCCCCAGAATGCCAAATAGAATGGCAATGGGGGTTTGGTGGCTCAAGTCTACAAGGAGGGACGAGAAGCATTCAATATTTTGGGTTGGTGATGACAATCATTAGTGAAACTATTGATTTTTCAGAGAGTAAAGAAAATATCCAGGTTTCTGGTGGAATCTATATTCATGACACTGACTGAAAAAAATATCAATAGTTTGCACTATGATGTCACTGGTAGTGCAATTCTTTTTTCTGGGGTCCCTGTTATTGGAATTGGAAGTCCCGGTAAAGATTTGGAGTAGGTTTTATCATCTCGTTTCCCCCTGGGACCTTTAACTCCACTCAAACACAGTAGGTAGAAACCTGGATGGGAGCAGGTAAACTATTAACGGTTGACGATTTTTTAGGAAAGGTCACTTACTAACAAGCCATGATCTAGGCTGATCTATTCGGTTTATGTATGTCAGGCGGAATTTCAAATAAATGGACTAGAGTTTCATGGCACTATCAATTTTTGTTGCCGCTTTTTTGTTGCCACTCCCCTGGAATCTATGAATATGAGTTTACAAGCGTCTGGTTGGGAGATATAAGATGAAAATCGTCAATGTCAAAGGTCATCACTAAAGGTTAAATCTTAAATATGCTCCTATTTCTTTAAAAAATGGGCTCAAATTGTTCATCTTTCTCAACGACTGCAACAAAAGCAGTTTGCACTATCTAACATACTTTTTCAAATTCAGAGATCCATAGAGGTCAATGGGGTTAACCCTTGTTGTAATGTTATCTCGAAAACAACAAATGAGAAATCCACCTACTTTTTTTGCAATCCCTGTGGGAAGGTTAACAATTTTGAAGATCAATTTTTTAAAGGAAATCGTGTGCAATATTAAAGATTTCACCTTTGGTAAGACCTTTGACCATTTTTGACGAATTTTGTCTTATCCCTCCATACCCATACTTGTATGTTAGTACAAACCTTACCTTTTTTAAATCCTTGTGACAAGACGAACACTTTCGTTACCTTTTTTCAGCAATCCCAGCATTTTTTAATTTTTTACCCTGTTTTATGAATTTTTCACCCTCCTGATTTCGCCCACACTTTAAGGAGGGGCACCCCGCTAAATTTGTTTTCATTACCTGTCATAAAGAAATCCACGAGAAATGATGCTCTGTGTTCCAATGACCCAACTTTCCCGCATTGGCGTTCACACTACACTTCAAGTAAAGCTGGGTGTCTCTCTGCATTGTATATCAGAATACATACAATACCTTTTCGTCGAATTCCCTCCAATCTGTAACTTATACTAATCGAAAATTAGAACCGCCTTCTCGTCTGCCTGTTGTGAATTTAGGGGTCGAATACACCAATCGCTTCCCCATTCTCGCGCCCTGGCCTAGGGGAAGGGAGAAGGGAAAATTGGGTAAAATGAAAGAAATTTAGAAGGTAGAATAGGGGAATGGAACCCTCATCTGAGGACAGAGAGGGACGTGTGTCTGTACTTATGATACTAGTAGTCGCAAAGGTTTTCAGGAAAATCTCGTCTTTCCTTCTCTTGTCGTGTTGAACATTATCATTTACACTTAAGTGCAAAGGTCCTTCTGACTCTCCCGTGGTCCATGGGGGGGGGGGGGTCAAGTGGACACCCCCTTCTTAAAAACCACTTTCGTTGGAATTTTTTACCCAACTCTGGACTTGACAAGGGTACCTCACGCAACCCACATTACAGAAAAAATCAAAACGGTTGTACATATTCAAATGGCGGCCCAAACCGCCATTTTTAACCTGCTCACCAAATTCTCTCCGCCCCAAGAATTAAAAACCACTTTTTTTCCATGAACTTCGGCTCATGATAGTAGGACATCAAGACAATTGCATTGCTGAAATAAATTTTAAAATAAACATTTCTTTTTTTTAATTGTTTATTTATTTTTTAAACTTTTTTTTTAGGAGCGCCCCCAAATGCTTTTTTTATGCTAATGAGCATAAAAAGCCATGAAACGATTTGATTTTTTCCCACCAAAATAATGCGCATCTATGCATCTGACTTTTAGGAAAAGCCCAAAAAATCTTGGTCAAAAATAATTTGCGCCAACATTGCGCGCAACAACGAAACTTCTGGTCACAAATAGACCCACTCCTTATGCGCTAAAGGTTCGACTCTGAGATTTCCCGATGAGGGCGCACTCAAATTTTTCAAACAAATTGTGTTTATTTATTGCATATTACGTATTCCTGTCCAATACTAATCATTTTATGAAATAACTAAGGAATCAATCGAATTCCTTCATATAGAAAATCACAACTTTGTTAGAAAATTCCGGATCCGGATCTTTCTTATACACGGATCCTATGACACGTATACTTGATAATGTATTACTCTGCATTAAACGGAGAAATCACATTCATTTCTAACTTTGTCCTTAAGATTTTCGGTGACTATCTTTATTTCTAACGCAATGTTCCCGGAACCACACCAATAGGTGGGCGCAAGCACCCGACTAGGGCTTTGACGGAACACTCTTAATTACTTTCGTAGTAAAATGCCAGGTAATGACCTAAATGCCCAAGATATCTAATGATGTAGCCAACTTTTGACAGTGTATCGCATGGAACGCCTAGAATGGTTTATCAACAGGGTTGGAAACGCGGAAAAACATACGAAACAGCGTACATCTGAGCAAAAAAGTGAATTTTAAATGCTGTTCATTTCAATGACCCTGACGTCACGATGAACGTCCTAGAGCACATCACCTGTTAAGATCACATGTTTTGGTTCGCGCGTTCTTTCTTCGTCTTCGTAAGCATCGCTTTCTGAAGCATCGGATGCTCGGAAAAACGGCCCCCCAAACATCTTATGAGTAACTTGTTTTAGAGATTTGTTCCAAAAATCGAATCATTATTTGCTACGCATAAGTTGTAAATTGTAGAAATTGTTTGGCGTGTTTATTTTTTTTTAACAACAATTTAGTAGTAAGGTTTAGTATTATATTTTCAACACTAAATCCCGAATCCCGCGTCCCGCGCAGTCGGATCTTCCTGGACTCGTTATTTAAAGCTTTTCCCTGCGATGGTGGTTATAATACGGGTTTATAGTTCAGTAGAAAGTGAGCGATATATCGGCACACTGTGCAGCAAGTGGCAGCACTGCACGCAATTGAATTTCGAAGTGGAAGAGACATTAGCCTGTTTATTTTCAGAATGTCACCCATCCCCATAAGGAACATACCACAACCAACTCGCACCAACACCAACACACAAACAATCCAACAAAAAAACGAGAAAAAATCACACGTAACTTTTTCTGATTTTCTTTCTCCAGCTTTTCCTTCCCCGTCTTCTTTATTTTATTGTTTATTTTTTGATATTCCATTGCCCATATGTGTTTCAAAATGGGTTTGTCCTTTCTCGCGGCTTCCAACATTTTTAGGACTAATTCCGTAATGTCTGTTTTGGGGGGGGGGGGGGGGGGGTGTTAAAATCAATTAAACATGGGAAAACCTATAAAAACAGTTTTGTTATATTAACAAGATTTAGGATACTTTCATTCTGCAAAACCTGTTTATGCGCAGCATGTTATTATTGTTTTAATACCATTTCAAGAAAATTGTGCATTATTTGGCCCTTTGGGTTGGGGCCATTTTAATTTGTTTTTTTTTTTTTTTTTTTCAAAGTTTTTCCATTGCCAATAAATGTAAGAAAGAACACAAATTAAAGGGCCGACTCAGAGATGTCCGAAATATATATTTTTTTTCTGTATTAATTAAAATGTCATTAGAACTCAGATAGTCCCTTAAATGCTCAATTCCCAAAGTCTAAGATGGAATCGCATTTTTCCGTTTCCCCATTCAGTTAACTATAT
>JAMKCH010019693.1:0-24171 GCA_023653785.1 Ophioderma brevispina
TCCCCTGGGTATGTCAGGGGGTAGGGGGAAAGGTTGGGAAGGGAAAAAAGGTCAGGGAAAAGGTCAATATTGCACACAGGAAAATGTGAACATTGTGTACGATTTTATCTGGAGTTCCGTGAGTGCTACGACTGAGGTAACTTGGTGGAAAGAAGCAGTAGATGAGGTTCTCGACCTTATTAGATGTGGGTGTTAAAATATGCTAATAAGTATCTAATTTGCATAATTTATGAAAATAAGGTTGTGTACAAGTTTTCTGGAGTTCGTAAGGCGTATAATGATGACACTTGGTGGGAAGGAAAGAGGAATGAGATGTTCTCGACCCTGATTTAGATTTTGAGCGTATTTCGGGGCAAATTAAATATGCAAAATGAGATAATTAAATGCAAATATTCAGGTAATGCTGGTCGGGGGGGGAAGTATGACCATAACAAGGTATAACATATGTAGAACCATGTTTTATTGAAGGTTCTCTTTCTGGTTGTTGACACGGGGTCAGTCTTTTGGGTTGCGAGCCCTGTTTTACATTTCTTGAAAAATGTGAAAAGAGTAAAAATTCGCGTGTTTCCCCCCTTCCAGACCTCGTATGGGTCCCAAATTTAAATGTGTTGGTCACATGATTTTTTTTTTTTAAAAATAGGTTGCCAATGAATAAATTATCATATTTTTACTACATTAAGTGAATTTTCAGGGATTTTTGCATGGATGAATTTAAGATTTATTGAGACATTTTACCAAAAGGTAACAATTTTTTTAAGTATTTTGGCGAGCTAGGGTGGCCAAAAGTAAGTAAGGTTGGAGTGGTTGAAGTTTTAGTTGGCACTTGGTGATCGCGATATTCGGCGGGGACATATTACGAATCGCGGAAATACGAGTTCGCCTTGTTGGTTTTGTTTTATTAATGAGGAAAGGAAGGAAATTTGCATTTCAGATTAAAAATGCGAACAGAGATGAAAGATAGAATGTGTAAATTTTAGATCTACGTGATACAAAATCAAATTTTTTTTTATAAAACTATCATTGGACAATCAAGTATGATTTGCAACTGTCTTTTCTTGCCATTTAGCCAATTGAGCCATTTCTGGGGAAAACCCTTTTCAATTTTTTTTTAAGTTAAAATAAAAAGTGCTTTTTTTTTAGCTTTTGGTTTTTTGACTACCTACTTGAACCAACTGTAGTTTTTGTTTGGTCTTAACAATAACCAAATGTGCTTGGCACTGGCTAATAGGATAATCCTAACATCCTTCTCGGAAAAACTACTACCTGACGTCACGTGCAAAAAAGGAGGTATCATTATTTCTTCTTGTTAACCTCTAAGGTCTAAGGCGCACTTTTTCCCCCAAAAACTAGACGGGTCCGCTCTGCTGTGATGTTTTGAAGAAACGTGGAAAACAATGCAGTTATGGGACTTAGGATTGTGAATTATCACTTAGTATGCCATTTGTTGCTTGTACCCCGGCACCCTTGCCCTAACTCGAAACAGACCACTCACACCACACCTCTGGAGTAAGCCACAATAGCATCCTGATGCTCTTGTTTACCTACATTGGTTACATCTGGTTTATTATTTATCATATTTTTTAGGTCAAATTGAGAGACTTTTATATGTATCAATAATTCAGGTTGTGGTGTGTGTGGCTGTCGGTCCAAATCAGCTAACATTGGTATTTGTTTCCCATTCATTTTGTTACGTGTTTATGAAGACTTTTAATCAAGGTTTCATATGGATGATATGTATTGAACAGGGCTTATATGGGATACGATGTTAGGTCCAAAACCACTTTAGAGATCATTAGTCTATATGGGTCATTTGATCAGTGTTGGATCAGATTATAATTATTTATTATGCATGTGGTCTACAGACGATACAACACTTATGATTTTGGTTGAAACGCAGCATTCTATGATTATGAAATTTACAGTGAAAGATCAGGTGCAGACTTGTGTGCTTAGTACTGAAACATTAAAGGCCATGGCCCTATCGCTAATAGCCTCGTCCCCAGAACCCCAATGTTACCAGAAGTGGTCAATATTTTTTTGTATCTAAAAGCTACTATTTTTTTGCTCTTTTACCAGTTAAATCTCTGGCAAAGAGGGTTTGTTGGAAGTTATGAGCGAAAAGTTGTGCCATTTTTGGTCGCCATATTAATTTTACAACAAGTACTACTATCATGTCCTAGATGATGTATTTATATTCAATGTAATGATGCAATATTGACTAATAAAGTCTAAAATGCGCACCAGCGTCTACGTGCAGCACGTGGTGCACCGTTTTGGTGGGGAAGTGGGCGGGTGTACTTCTAAAATGCCAAGAATTTATTGACCAGAGTTCTATACTAGTATGAATAATTTTTAACCCTTACCTCCCTGATTCAGTGCATGGAACATTGGTAAATAATACGCTTTCCCGCAATGCTGGTGTCCTCTACATCGATGGCTTGAATATGGGGTCAAAACTTGATGGCCAAGCATTTATTTATGTAAGAAATGGTATAATAGATTTTGACTAAATGGGAGTCAAAGGTCCATATAATTAATTTTGGATCCACGTTCCTCCATTTTGCATCTTGAGCATGATTCCTTTTTTGGCAAATGTGATGGTCGTAGCAATCTTATTTGCAGAAGAATAGCGTCCACTATGTAAAGTCATATAAGTCAAACAACTCATTCACTTTAGCCAGAATTGTAAATTGGTACCCCTTGACAGTTACAATGGCACAAAAAAGGATTTCTTGATAAAATTCAAGAGTTAATTTTAACAAAGAGGGATATTATGTTCCATACACTATCAAATAGGGCGTTTCATCACATCACTTTCAGTTTCAAGGTGAAAGAACTCTCCACCTGCAATGTTGATTGCCTCATGTATAAAATAAAAAACCTTTGTGCATGCTGTTTTTGCTGCTGATATTGTTAAGAAAACCAAGTTTGTGAGCCAGTCAGGCATTGTTGTGATTGTTTTTTTGTTTTGGGGGGTGAAGGGATACAATCCCCCAATTTTGGGTTTTGTCGGGGGTATCCATTCTCAAAGAACCACATACATTATTAAAGCCTACATTTGCTTCAGCACCTTGCTTGAAACATTTATTTACGTTTCTTTCAGGGGGAAAATTACTCTTGAGCATCCCCCCCCACCTCAAACGCTCCTTGCATTTCTTTGCAGGTCAGAGTATAATTGGGCTTAAGCCACGAGCTAATTTACTTTATTAGGCTCCTAAGAACGGAGATGTGTTATGTTTTAAATCTTCAAATATTATTGCATAACCTAGCCAGAATCCATAGGTTTATTATCTCAAATGATGTGCAAATGGTTTTATAAAATCAATCATTTTTGTTGTGTGTGTGGCTTTTTAATGTTTTTTTTTTACATGGTGTTTTTGCTTTGCAATTTGGTTTTTTTTTTTTTTAATTACTTAAATTAAACAATAACAACAAAAGGATTTTGCAGAAGGCACATAGGGATAACTTTGTCGTAGGGGTGTGTGTGAGTGTGTCTCTGTGTATTTGGTCTGTGTACTGTGTGTGGTGTGGGTCAAAATTTAACCCTTAATCTATGCATGCCGTATGATTTCCGTACGGGCTACGATATGTATCTTGGTGGAAAGTAGGGGGTGGGGTGACATGTTGTTTGCCTCATGTGAACATTGGTGGACCCCAATCATGTGACCTTTGGCCTCATTCACAACCGCGACAGCCGACAACATTTTGCGGTCCAGGGACTCCCGTATTTTTTTTCTAATATTTTCTGACAATCTGACAACAACTTTATGTGCCCTAAGGGTTTCCCCCCCCATTTTCATCTAGAAAAACTTAGTGAGATCACATGTCTTCCTCAAAGGATTTTCCATATTTATTAGTGGGGGGGGGGGGGGGGTGGGTGGCCCAGATTTAAAACTTTGGATTTACTACTTACTACTATACTATGCAGTGTTCCTGACAACTGCTTAAGTGATTTCAACACACACTGCAAACAAATCTGAAATTGTAGGCTTGTACATGTACAAAACGGATTTCACATAGGCCTTTTGAGGCCTAGAAGCATAGCGTGTGCAGCAGTTTTAGGTGTACTGATAGTTTTGAGCTCACACCACCCTTGCCCTCTCTCACCGAGTTTCAAAAAGATGTGACTTAACCGACTTTTTTGGTCTGAACTTCTGCTCAGCTGATTGTAATGCTGTTTTCAAAATTAAAAAGGTGATATTAATTTATAAAACTCATAATGGATACCAATCTTTTTTATGCCCATATGACCTGCAAAACAAAAACAAAAGAGCCTACATGATGGAAATCTATCTGCATTCATAACTAGCAGGGCAAGGATTAGCTGCATAGTTTGATAAGAGGCCTTTTAAAAGGTGGGGTTGAAGGTGTTATAAAACTTAGACCCTGGTGTGGTTTCAAATATTGAATGGTTAAAAAGCATGTTGTTAAAAAAAGATGAGGGTCCAGACCACTGTTACCCGCTTGTTTACACCAATGACATGAAAGATAATAAGCTTTATTCTAATGAGTATACATGTGTGTGTTATATGTACATGTGAATGTGTTTTCACCAGAAAATGTGGATGTATGCTCACAATATAAGCCACAACAACAAGCTGCCACCACCGTGGACACTCTGCACCAGTGACACCCTTTTTCGTAGCTAAATTTCCAAATGACCTTAAAAAATAACCCCCGATGTTTCTGGTACATCCACACTTTGGATTTTTGATTGCGTTCTTTAAAAAGTAAATTTATGAAAGGTAAAAGCACTTTTCTTTTGATCCGAACCATTTACTTAAAAACGGGGTAAAAAATACATAATTGATTGATTCAGGAAAGCACCTTCGGTCAGTAAGGGCAGGTGCTAATCAGATGGAGCACCCACCACAAAATTTTTTGTTGTAATTGTCCTGGATTGCATGCATGCAGGAATCCACCACTTGATGCACTTCAGTCTAATTACTCTCCACTCAGTAAATATTAAAGGGAATTAGGCAGCATATTTCAAAGAATCTAAAAAAATGTGGAAATGCATGTTGTTTAACTTACAATCAGGATAAGTATGTAAAGATCCATGTAACTGCTTTAAAGTCTGACTCAGAATTTCGGGAAATATTATTTTTTCTGGTTAATAATGACAAACGGTCACCTAGAACTAAAGAAAGTAACCTAAATGCCAATTCCAAATTTTGAGGTGTATCGGATTTTCGTTTTGATGTCAGTAAACATTATGTGTAGTGTTATGGTCCCATAGATACTGTTTATAACAAAAATTCCGGATCCGTAATTTATAACAAAGTTGTGTATTTTCTATATGAAGGAATTCGATTTGCTTATAGCAATTTCACACGATTATTATATATGGACAAGCATTATGTACATGCAAAAAACCAGATTTTTTGGAAACGGAGGGCGCCCTCATCAGGAAATCTCTGAGTCGGCCTTTAATGTAAGACTTACAAAACCACCAAATAGTGGAAACAAACAAGGTAAGGATTCGAGGAACATGTGTCATACGTTCTCCCGCAAATAGACATACAGCGACGCGTCTCAAAAATGCTGCACTTATAAACAGCTGATGTGGTTTACACTAGTACAGAATGAAAACATCAATGTTTGTGTTGAGGTCAAACGATGTTGATCCTGGTGCCCCACAATATCACGTGGAAACTGTGATATTCACCGGGAAAGGCTTTTTGAGTGAAGTACTGAATTTAGATACGCACGATGGAAAATTAAAGAAATCAGATAAAAATACTGCATTGTCTTCAATACACAGATCTTCAAGCCAACCATGACAGGTTATGTGTGCATAGCCATATCATGCCATGTAACAAAAATATAAATGTCTAAAAAAAATACTGAATTTTGGTGATTTTTTTTATGTTTGGATCACAAACTGGGCTAATCCCTGTAAATTAAAGGTGCAGGATTACAGACAGGGACTGATGGAGCTAAGGCCAGTAGCACTGTGACAGCATATAGTCCGCATTTAGTATGTCTTGATCTGCTGCATCAACAATTCAAGGAATTTGAAATGGTTGAAGGGATAAGCAGCAGATTTGGCTGATCCGAAACATAAAACAAAATCACAAAATTGCATTTTTGGATTTTGTTCCTGGCAAGAATGTGCGAACATAACCTGCAAGTGGTTGGCGTTGAAAATCCGTGTATTTCACAAGAGTGATTTTTATCGGATTCTGTAATTTCTATACGTGGATCAAAATTCTGACTTGAGATCAAAACAAGCCTTTCACTGTGAATAACCGAGATTTTTAGTGTAATATTGTGCACCACGATTTATACAGTTTGACCTCAATATGTTCATCTTTGTGTATTCTGTACTGTGTAAACCAGAATCAGCTGATTAGTGTAGATTTTAAGATGCCATCACATGAATGTCTTTTGCTGTAGACAGAATTTACAAATTTCATCAATACTTGATGTTTTCACAATTAGGTGTTTATGTTCCTACATTGAAGCAGTAATAAGGGAAAGTAATATTATCATTTGGATTTAGAAGTAAAAACATGCATGTTCCCATTTTTTTTATTCCCCTCGCATATCGCTGCTTATCCCTTTAACTGGTACCGCAGGTACTTGCACACTCGACGGGCACTAGAGGTATACAGGGATGTGGCTTCTCCCGGGGTCATTTCTTATGGGAATCCTTAGGACATGGGTATTTTTTTCATGAGAAAATCTTTGTTTAGAAAGGTTTATATATTAAAACATGGACACTATTGATATGTATTAAAAAATTGTCATGATCAAATTAAAATACAAATTAAGAAGTAACTATACATTTAATATACATATAAAACTAAATAGGTCCGTTTGTGATAGCAGCATGCAACAGTGCTAAATCACCATTAACCACAGTTACTTTTTTAAGCACAAACATTTTTTAATCTAAGAACAAAATAAACCTCCACTGGAGTCACTTTTTTTTTTTTAGAAGGGCCCATTACTAAGGCTAATGGATTAGATACAGAAATCTGACATGTTTGAGCTAAGTCATGGTATGAGGCTGAGGATCACAATAGGCCCCTTAAAATTACCTCGGCACAGTTTCAAACTGTAGTTTTTTGGAGAGGAGGGCACAAAATGTTTTGATCTCACACGTGGAGGTATATAATTGGAATGCAAGTGACACAAAAGATTGGGTCCAAATCCATGCAATGAGCTTGATTAACACTATTAAAAGTGATCGCATTCTTGCAGAGATTCACATTTCAGATTTTAAAATCACTTCTATTAGAATTTAGATTGCAAATTATATGTTAATCCATGCAGGTTAAAAATAATATCAACAGAGGCTGAGTCTGAGAGTACCTATAGGGCTGGTCGGGTGGAGTTGATGAATCCCTCTTTGGGTAAACAAGACTTTGGAGACTATAAAAGAAAAAAAAATATGAACAAAGCAAGGCATTGATGAATGCCTATAGGTCAACAAACTTATTCAGGGATTTCTGGAACTGCATTGCGATGGCAATGCAATATTACCGTACCAAATCGGGTATAAGCCCCCACCCCCCGAAATGACGAGATTTTACTTCAAAATAGGGGTGGGTTTATACCCAAGGGAGGGGCTAGAAATTGGGAGCAAATATCAGATTACAAATTGCAATATTATTTCAAGAGCATATTATTCAACAGATACCATTTAATGTACATTTAGTTGTAGCAGATATTAACACATTTAAGTTCGCAATTTTACCGGTTTGCCACATTCCTTACAAAGTATTATAGCAAAATTAAGCCATACCAATGTATTGGGCTCTACTTTAATAGCTATAGAATAGTTCAAGTATTATTCACTCAGATACCATTAATGTTACACTTTGTGTAGCAGATAATTAAAACATTTAAGTTCAATTTTCCCACACATTCCTCAAAGTTATTATAGCAAACATTAAGCCATACCAATGTATTGGGCCCTACTTAATGAGCTCTATAGGAAAAATTATTAAGGTGTGAGAGCGTGGCTAGCGGTTAGGGTGCTGCCTCTGGCGCAATTACCATAAAAATTCCCGGGTTCGAATCCCGGTCGCGCGGTCGTGGCACTTGCTGGGATTTGATCTGTATACCGCTATTGATTAAATACAAAATACCGGTCTCTCCTCCATGTGTCACTTGGAATTGGGGGTGCCACAAAACCAAATGAATCGTGAAAGGATTCCGTCCTTCGGAGGGACGTTAAGCCGTCGGATCCCGGTGTACCAGAGAGTCAAAATGTACATGTACATCGCAGTCAGTGTCGAATAAGAGTAGGGGTAAACCTGCTGTTCCCAATCCGCCCCCAGCCTCAAATGCGGGCATGTTAGGAGCGTCCGTATAGGGATCACGCGGCCCCGGATCAGCACACTAGTGAACAATCCTGACATGCCACCCAACAATAGCTACCAATGAATCTTGTGGATACGAGCAAACAAAAAAAAAATCGAAAGTTCAAGTTTAAATGTGATTTTTTTGTGTAATTACTTGCACACATTGTTATTGTGAATGCTAAAATTACCACCGGGCTTATACCCGAGTGTATGCTAGCTCCTGTATTTTCTTTAACCATGGCGTGGGCTTTTAACCGAAGCGGTGTGATTATACCCGAGTGTTTACCGGTAATATTATATAATGGATTTTTCATAACTTATTTTTTAAGTTATAACCAAATATTACAACATAAATATAACAGCTGTATAAGAAAAATGCAGGTGGCATAAGTTGGCATTATTAATTACACACAGGGTACATAGACCAAGAGCTATGAAGCAGAAAATGTGTTGTGATGGACCAATATCCATGGATACGAATGAGGTGCTGAAAAATAAAAGAGTGAATGTAACACTATATATACATCTGGTAATTTTGTGATTTTTTTTAGTGGTTTTAATGTAATTTGTTGAACTGAAGGCATGGTATCATTTTTTAACACAAAATTACAAGAAATGGTATGAAACCCATGGGAGTTATGCCCATGTCCTTTACAGGACAGTGTTAACCCTAAGTTTCTGGGGGGTGATTTGTGCTTGTAACATTTCTGGTCCTAATTTGATTTCACTGGGATATGAAGAATGTGAAACTTTTATCTAATTCAAAATCTCAATTGGATCAGGTACTCACCTCAATAGGTTTTTCGGTGTGACATTATATTTCCATTTTTACAGGCTGTGATTACAAGAGTGGTCTTGTGTGCAAGTTATGATTTCCATTGTGTGATTTTGTCTCGTATCCAACTTTTAAGTCCGACCTATTTTTGATAATTCGATGTTTATATACTACTAAACAAATGAGATCTGTCGTCTGTCTGTCTGTCTGTCTGGCATTTCGTTATGCTCTGACATACGGGGCTGATATTTGGAATACATGAAGAAGATAGGGGAGGTCAGTCTGACATTTGGTTTTAGCATTCAAAGTGACCCTAAAGATCAAAGGATTTCTAGAGGTCAATTGGCGTAGAAATGCCCCATTGCGCCTGTCTGTTCAGGTATTATTTTGTTATGCTTTGACATATACATTTGCTAATATTTGGCATGAAGGTGGGAGGAAACAGTTGAAACTTGAAAGTTTGTTATCAGGGTTTCAGAGTCACCCAAAAGAGCAAAGGGTCATCTAGAGGTCAATTTGCATAGAAATGCCCTATGACCACCAAATTTGGTTAAAAGGACCACTGATCTGCACACAGAACAAATCCGAGATCCAAAGGTCATACACATGTCACAGGTCACACATAGTTCAAATGTCACACATGGAGGAAGTACAAGTATTACTGAAAAGTGAGATCTGCCAGTCTGTCCGGCTATGCGTTTTGTTAGGCTTTGACAATAGGGGTTGATATTTGGCATGAGGGTAGGAGATGGCAGTCTGACCTTTGCTGGGTTTCAGAGTGACCCAACAGGTCAAAGGTCATCTAGCGTCAATTTTGTAAGAATGCCTCTCTGACTACCAATGTGGTAAAAGAACTGCTGACCTGAGCACCAAACAAATCTGAGGTCCAAGGTCACACATGACGGAATTTCCTTATGCTTTGACATGGGAATTTCCTTATGCTTTGACATATGGGTGTCCTTTGACATATGGACTGTATTTGGTCTTAATTTAGAGGAGGGCAGCCCACATTTGTTTCCAGGGTTTCAGAGTGACCCAACAGGTCACAAACGGTCATCTAGCGATCAATTTGTGAAAAGAGAAGAAATGCCCCTAGGACTACCAAATGTTGGGTAAAACAGCGAACCATGCTATGACCTGAGAGCAACCACAAAACAAATCTGAGGTCAAAGGTCACACAGGAGGGAGGAATGTCTTAGGCTTCTGGACATGGGAATGTCTATGCTTTGACATATTGGGGGCTTTGACATAGGGGACGGAATTTGGTATTTATTAAGTTATAGGAGGCCAAGCCCAACATTTTGGTTTAGGGTTTCAGAGTGAGTGACCCAAAAAGTCCACAAAAAGGTCAAATCTAGAGGTCAATTTGGCCAGAAATGCCCTATGACCACCAATTTGGCCTAACGGGCTGCTGACCTGATCACATAACAGATCTGAGGTCAAAGGGTCCAACATAAGTCAAAGGTCAGACACATGAGGATTTTCTTAGACTTTGACATAGGGAGCCGATATTTGGCATGAAAGTAGGGGAGGGCATTCTGACGTTTGTTATCGTAGGCTTTCTGCCCTAAGAATCCGAAAATATGCATTCAGGACGCGCATATAGGTGAAATAGGAATCAAGTGCTTGGTTTTCAGTGATCACTCCCATTTTCTCGGCTCTAGTGGGGCCCGCGCTCATGTGAATTGGCGGACATCCTGTCTATTTCATTTGAAATGAACCAAGCCTCTTTACATTCTGTACAAGTCATTTAGGTATAAATCATGAGGAGTCCCTAGCACCTTTTTTGGCAGGAATATGAAATGAGTGGCATATGGATAATGGAGATGGAGGTTGTCACTCAGATAAATGGATGTGTGTCAGTATGTCAAAAATAGCAACCTTGCTGTTTTTTAGTCATTGTAGGGTTCATATGATGCATTCAAAGAGAACTTGGCGGCCCTTTTATGGCAGAACTACGTACCTAGAAATTTTGACTTTTTGATGATTAAAGTTTATTCTGGGCATTTGGCGCTGCTGTTCATTTCACAAAGTCTTACATGCCAGAAAGGCTTCCTTTCTGAGATAGCACGTCCTAACTCGGTTGCTTTTTAACATGCGAAGGTATTTTTCCGGCAAAACTGCGTGTCTTTTCTCAAAATCGCCTTATTAATTGTCATGCAAACATACGTAACTCAGAGATAAAATATTTTATGAGTGCCCGTCTGTTTGCTATACAAAGTATGGGACTACAGATGCTCGATCAAGCTAAAAAAGCATAAGATTAAGCTAAAAATGTTTGGAGATAACACATATCAAGATTTATATTTCCTTTTGTAAAGTATATTTTGTGTTCAGCCATTGAAATATAGCTTGTAATTTTGCCATACTGCTTTTTCCTAAATTTATATGGCAACACGAACCTGACATATTGTGTTGTAATTCTGAAATGGGTTTTATCATTAACCTCAAACTTAGATGGATATACAGAAAATGATATGTTATTAGAGGTATAGTGTCAGAATAACTAAGAGTTTTGGGCCATGTGTCATACTTCAATAATAATCTTCATAAACAACGTAGTCTTTCATTGCAGTGCAATGTGATGACTAATTAGTTTGTTTGGTTTACTATTTTGCTTATCTCCCATTGTACATGTGGTCACAGTCGCCCTTTTTCCTTATTAAGTGCTGTATCTTTTGTAAAAATGAACAAAAGCTGGGGAAACCTTTATACAAAACAAACATTGGTGTAATAGCCTTGACTTAGTCTTCAACCTACACTTCTGGTAGGGTATTAAAAATAACATTAGTATGTGGCCATGAAATCCAGTTCACCTATTGTTTACATCTTTACAACGAAATATATTTCCTGAATTTTGCACTACTTCCTTTTTCGGAACCAAACGAGTCCAAAATAGGGGCTGGGAAATGCTATATGTACATGTATGGGATATTTTAACCCTAATACCCCATCTATTTCTAGCCGGGAAGTAGTGAAGGAATAACGAAAGAGGGGAAGGAGAAAGTCGGAAATTTGGGTCGGTCTCGAATAGGCAATGTACGCACGTACATTAATTAGGGTGTCAAAACGGCAAAATATTGAAAAAGGGGTATGTTATGTTTTTCTTAATCCTGAAATTGTGATGTGCATGTTTAGGATAATACACTAAGCAGAGATCAAAATCATAAAAAAATATTGTAAATTGGAAGTAAACCAAAGCAAGATAATAAAGGCCATATTAAGGACACAATGCATTGCTTACTTGTTTGGGGTAGCAAAAACTTACAAAAAATACTTACTTAGGATGTGTTTATAGTTGGTGGAAATACTTGTTTAGGGTGTATTTTGTAAGTCCATGTTCATACATCATATCCACCTTTGAATACCCAATTTATTGTTCTGAATTCATAAAGCCATTATCAATGGCGGATCCAGGATTTGAAAAATGTCAAAATTACTGGGGGGCTGAAAGGCTGTAACTGGTCCAATATAGCTCAAAATGGGCTGATTTTGCAAGAATTTGCAGAATTACCGGGGGGCGCGCGCCCCCTCCGCCCCTCCCTGGATCTGCGCCTGATTATTACATTTTAGTGCATCGTGGCAGAGAAAGCAGCAACACTAAATGGCTGCTTTTTGCTCAGGCTCCTAATTTCTAAGCCAAGCAATATTTTTCCATTTTCTTTCACTAATATTAAAGGGGCCATGGCCCGGTCACTAATAGCCTCATCCCCAGAACCCCAGATTTTACAGGAAGTTGTCAAAATTTTGGTTACTATTATTTCATTTTACACAGTACTCTATGGGCTTACAAAATCACATTGTTAGCTCTCACATCAAAATGGATTGAAATATTTGTGCAAAACTTTATGGATGGTGTTTTGGGGTGAAGACCACTTTATCAAGTTGAAAACTTAAGACTGAATTGGGTCATTCCGCCTTTAATTAACAACATGTGCAGCGTTTTCTGATTATCCCAAGGGGAAATGCATTCCTGGATGTAGGATGGACTCCGGGAGCCTTCTTATCTCACAAACATGTGTAAAAAGACCTTATCCACTTAAATGTTAAAACACTACCACCTTTAGAAAACCGGGCTTTATGCAGATTCAGTGATGTCAGATAACGTGCCCATGCCCAGCGGCTGTTCATGAATGTGACCGATACGATCGAGTGGACTTTGATTCTGCGGTCACATTTCAAACACAGCTGGGCATGGGCGCCGCATCACCTGCATCACCGCATCTGCAAATCTGCAAAGCCCAGTTTCTAAAGGTCATAACTCTCTACCTACATATTGCCATCAGCTCAGTGTTGAAAAGCAAAAATAATACAAATCTGCTGGTTCCTGGATTAACCCTAACACTGTTCGCATTTCTAGCTATCATGAGGAAGGGAAGTGTAAAGGGATAGGAGGGCAAATAAGATTGGCCATCTAGGGTGAGATTTGAACCAGGGCTTCGGCCCCCAGTTCCATGACAAGGGATGGCAAGCCACGATGGTCTGCCGTGATCCGGTCAGTGATTTAGTGCCTCATATGTGTGTTCGTAAGATGACATCATCACATCTTTTTTCATTATCTAGCCTCAGCGCAGTGAGTTTTTAGTGAGTGTTAGGGTCAATGTCCTCAGTTGAGGGCAATATACCCATACTTATCAATTTATCATTACCATCATGAATTTAGCATTAAGGGTAATTAAATGGGTTTGCAATTGATCATTTCCTATTCTTTTGTGCTTGCTGATTTAATATGTATGTAGAATCTGTGATTAGTGTGTTGGGGCTAAGCAAGTCTTCTTTGTAATGCCCAACTGTGTCAAAATCTTAAAATACTTCTGGCAAATCAATTGCTCACAAGCACTGCTGCTGCAAGCTTTATCTCAGCTTATAGGATTGACCTCCGTGTACCATACATGACCTTTGACCCTCTATGGTGTATGTCCCCAATGGGGAGATCTTGCAAATTTAACTTTCCCAATTTTTTATCTGAGTTTGTTTTCTTGATCTTGCATTTTTGTAAGTAGTGTTATGAGCAAATGTTTATTACAGAACTATTGGCCATTTGTTTCTATCTGTTAACTGACAGAAATACAGAATTGTGAAATATTTGCAGAGTTGATTGAATTTCCATGTCAGATAAGGCACACACATCGTCTGTGGTTGGTGTTTATCTGTTCTGTCTGTCTACCTTTTTTCTCGGAAGTCAGGTTGTACACTCACAAAATTTGTGGGTGGGTGTAGCTTGGGCCCTGGTGTAGCATGGGCTCTTTTGACCTTTGACCCCTGAACCTTGCTTCGCTTGGGTTTTGACCTTCTTTTCAAATATCAGTGTTGCAGAAAATATTTGTGCCGTTCATATCCTCTTAAATCTATTGTGTGATAGCTTATGACGGTGTGCATTTTTACATCATATGGATATATTACTCAAGCTTAATAAGATAGGCCTACGAAAACCTGACCGTACATTTACAAAAAGATATCAATGTTCAAAGAGTGAATACAAGGCGATATTAGCGAAGGTTGGAGAAAAGAATTGCTAGTGGTTTGCTGGTTCACAGTTTCCTTAAATCGTTATGAGTGTATTGATTCAACAGATGCTTAATTCTTGGCACGGTGTGGCACACATGCTAAACATCCTGGGCGAATATAAACCAGGTATGTAACAAAATGAATATGAGGCATAATGTGCTCTCCTTGTTGGCGACAGGGGAGGTTTGGCCAAGAAATCCTGATTTTTAATATGGAGTTGCTATATCAAGCCAAAGACCAAAACTTACGCTTTTTTCAAAAATAACAAATCTGTGTTTGAATGACTTGTCCGTTATCAGACAGTTTACCGACAGTTAATAAGTGTGTGTAGCCACCACGTTTGCAATGAATTCTTGGCACTGTTGCCTCATGGAGTTTACAAGTCTCCTTCCAACATTTGGCATTAATGCGTGCAGATACAGCGCTTCAACTGGTCCAGATGTTCAAGCGGGTCATGTGAATCAGCGGGCCACACCATCCCTGTGAATGTCTGCATGCGCCAAGAACACTTCACAAATCTTGCTTGATGTGGGCGGGCGTGTCATCCTTTAGTTCAAAGTCATCAATGATGGCAGCGGCGACTGGTGTGACATGTGGTTACAGGATTTCATCCGCGAATCTGTTGGCATTCAGGTGTCTATTGATCAGGATGAGAGTTGTCTTTGACGTTGCCTCCCAACACCCCATGAATGGATGCATTCATTATTTCCTGACAGAGCATGAATTCAAAAGAAAAATGATATGACATTGTGCAAACTTTGGTGGGAATTTTAAACTGCATTCCATCATGATCATGACCACTGCGTGTTGTATCAGAGTGAAAATGGGCATGAAATCACTTTTGCAAATTTTAAAAAGGGCTCATTTTGTCTTTCATCTGCACTCTTTTAGCGGTTAAGGCAAGGATGTCTGTCATTTACGCAACACATCTTCCGAACATATATCCTTTGCTAGGTTTCATCTTGAATAACTTGTTACCCTGTAAGTTTTGAGTGGCTCTTTCAAGGGGAACTTATTTTTGATTTTGTGTTTATATCAAATCTAACATGCATTATAAAATGTAGTTCGAGCACAAAGTTATGATACACTATAGCCGACGCATACATGAACGTAAATATTTAACACAGAGTGAAAAGGGGCTTCATATCCCTCTTACATTTACGATTCTTAAAGGGAAAAAATGCGACCAATCAAATACAACATACTACACCTTATTCGGGAAAACAATCAATGCTATACTTACCCACCACAAGATTGACCACCAATTTTCACCAGCAGAACTGGAAGAAGCAATTCCGGATATTTTGCCGACGGACGTAAAGTATATCACAACTAGCATCGTGATCACTAACATTTGGTTTTAAATATTATAAAACCCTTTAAAAGAATAGGAGCTCTTCCCCAAAATGTAAAGCTCCCACTTTCAGCAGTATTATCACCTAAAGACTTTATATTATTTTCTTAAATTTTACCTCTGTCACCCAAAGACTCAAATTCTTCATTTTTTTTAAAATCACACACGTCAGTGCACCATTTCAATTCATATACAAGCTTAGAACATCTGTTACTTCATGACATATTATCTTTCATTCCACCGTATTTACTCGTAAACAACACATTTTATTAAGAAGTGTGCAATCTAAATTGAGGTCTGTATGTCCGATAATGCGTCTTGATGCCCTTGACCTATGGCGCTGATGCATGGCATGCAGGTAGAAAACTACCCTGAGGTTTGTTATCACGGTTTCAGGGTGACCAAAAAATCAAGTCATCTAGAGGTCAATTTGTGTAGAAATGCTGTATAACCACAAAATTTGGCCCAAAAGACCGCTAACCTGAGCAAAGAACAAGTTTGAGGTCAAAGGTCACACACAGAGCAAATGTCGCTTTCAATTTGGCAAAAAACAACAAACACGAAAGCTGGGTGCGGGGCTGGGTGACCACATAGTTACATCTATACTTAACTGCAGATAATTTTTGCAACCATAAAACAACTGCATGCCTACCTGTAAATAATTGCAATACTAGTAGTAACGCACTTTTCAACTATGTCTAAATGTAATTATAGTTAAGAATGTGTGTGATAGTATGTACGATAAGTTCGTATTTTCAGTCATGATCGATCAACATTACTTTGCATGCAGCAAAAAAAATTAAGAACCTCATTATTAAAGGTGGCTCATCCAATAAAAACCCGGCCATGATGTTTCCTCGAGGCCACCCTTACATAAAAGCAAATACCTAAAACGTCTGATTTTAAGTTAAATCAATCTAACCGTTTGGATAGTGAAAAATATTGAAAACGTTTTTATTCATAACGTGAAAATATTTTAAAGGGACATTTTGTGATCCATAGCATAGTCCCCCCATTTACCTAAATGAAATTGAGATTTTATATCATCTGAAGTACATGTATTACAAAATAAAGCAATACATCATCTAGCTAATACAGCCATCCATTTACATGATATATCCTCTTGACTCGCCCTTTCCTTGGGTCCTTGTTTAAAGAATTTTTATTAGCGTTTATTTTTTGGTTAGTTATGGATGGGAATTTATAAATGAGCTATGTTTAGAAGTTTTATTAGAGTTTATGTTGTGGTGAGTTATGGATGTAATTTTATCAAGAGTTATGGTTTCTATTTCTTTGGGTGGGGGTAATTTCTTTTCTTTGTTTTCTCCGTTTCCTTTTTTGTTTTGTATTTCTAAATTGTTCAAAAACTTTAAATTTTGGGTTTAGGGAAAGAACTGGTGATATAGTAAAGTTTTCCAATAATGTTTGGAAAAAAGATTTTAAAAAAAAATAAAATGTAGCCACTCTGATCCAAGATTTCACCCTATTGTAGGAACTACAAATGAATATTTAAAAGCTTATCTTTGATCTTAATGATCAAATGGCTGAAATCAGAGAATTCAGGCTAAATTTTTGTAGGGGTTTTTTTTTGTAAGGTTTTTATGAATAGTAAAGAGACACTAGGACATTAAGCGGCACTGGCACAATTTTCACAAAATTGACTTTTTCTCATTTGCTCTCAAATGATAGTCTTAGGCCATTGGAAAGAACAGAGATATATTTTTACACATAAAATAAGCATACCCCAAACAGATAGGACATTGATATGAGGAAAACGATATCCAGGTACTTTGTAGGCTACTTTAAGTTTTTTCCATAACTTAAATCACAATGTGTATATTCATGAATATTTTGACTCGTACTGCACTGATATTAAACCACAAAGTTCACACACCGGTCAAACATGGTGCATATCATGCCGAACATGCATACATCGTGTGTGTTCTTGTGTCAAACGCCACTTCGTCGTCTGCTGAATTTCGGTCGGCCCGGCGACGCTAATAACACAAGCGTTCCGTTTACCCATAGGAAGCTGATTTGGTCTTAATCATTTCGGGTGAGGGCTTTTATATATAACAGCTTTACAACCGCCATGCCAAATATCGATTTTGAAAATCTTTAGGGCGCACTATTATCAAAATGTGGCCATTTCTCTTTAACAAAAGAAGTGCCCCAATGTTTTTAAAACCCAGGTTGTTTACATATTTGCATGCTTTACCAATGACCAAGATATACCACACCTGAGTGAATAAGCTGATGCCTGTTCGAATAAATGATGATTCGTAGTTCGATAGCGCAGTAACAGACATCAAAGTGTAATGGTTTTTTCTGTAGGGATGATTACGATAGCGGCAGGTATCTACAACAAAAGTTTTGCAGTTTTCTTTTGTACTTGTTTTGTCCGATAAACCTTTGAATCGTTCTCGGTAGGTGATCTACAACCGATCAATGTGCAATTTGTCCTCCTGCATTAAAAATCATTGGGTGAGGACTAAGGATCTAAAGTGTTGTCAGACGGTATATGTGTGGTTTGCGAACCCTTGGGTCTGGGACGTAACAGGGGTCAGGATTTTCCATTATGGAGGCTGTTTATTTCCTATCCTGTTTGTGGTAACACGTTCCCCGTGAGGAGGCAAAAAAGGGCTGATTTTGCAAGTTTTTCCCAATTTTTTTCGCTTCAAAGCTCTCTCGCTCTATGATGTCCGTCATTGCATAATTTGGGACTTAGTGCATTTTCTAGCCTTAATGGTGTTGTATTTGTGGGTCTATGGGTGTGTGTAGGTTATTAATCCCCTTAGCACTACCTGCTTTTCATATAGAATTTATTATTGCCTCGGCTCCAAAATAAGAATTAGGGCATGCAGGCAATTTGCCGCAATTTTAAAAAAGGGCACCAAGGCATTAGGCCTGTTAAAGAATAGCAAATTTTTTAAGGCACTCAAGGCAAATGGTAGGGGACCCAAGGGCGAAATTGCCTTAGGTGCCTTAGGTTATTTGGCCTGTTGCCTAATTACATCCATAATATTATAATGCAGTAATTGGTTGAAATGCAACTTTCTTACTATTAAACCCTAACGCCTTTCCTCCCTATCACCATTTTTAAAAACTCACCATGTTTGTATGGCTGATTGGGCCTTGAAAATAAAATCCATTTTGACCAATTGTCAGAGAGTACGCATAGGGAGTTAATAATGAGCACTTAATTACACACATAGTGATTGAATGCAATTATATACAATAAACCACATGTGTGCAACCAATTGTGGAATTAATTTGTCTGTGTCCCAAACTTTAACCATTTGATGTGATGCATGAATGGTGACATACATTGAGAACCATGTTACGAAGTTGCAGGATTCAAAGAGCACTCACAGGCCCAACTTCAAAGTCACCCAGGTTTCTCAGTGACAAACATCATACTCCTACTGCATACCCTACTTAAACCTAAGATTGGTACCCTGAGTCCATGGTTCAATTTTCATATGATTTTTAAAAAATGATGGAGTGATCACCTACTTATATAGGTTATGCATGCCTAAATCTGAAAAGTGTATGTTTTTATTAATTTTAATTTCCAGCGATGACACTTCCTATCCCAAATATTTTGGTTGAAAGGCCAACAAATGAGTTGTTTTCAGCTAATATTTGACACAAATATTTGTTTTTAAGTTTGTGCTCTCTCAAATGCGGGGTGAGTGTGGATTTCATGTTTTTATATGATTATCACATTTTTTTCTTTGTGTCGATAACATTTTTCAGATTTGAATTTTCGGATCGTGTCAGGACAGTTGTCGGGGAATTTATCAACACCAACATTAGAGGTAAGTGGATACTCCAAATCTTGAAGATTACAACATAAATTCTATTACCTCTACTGCCCTTATCAAAGCACACTCTTTGATCGGTTTTTACTGCCCATTTTAAATTCTGCATTAATTGTGGTCGAATTACGCTGCTGAATGCGTGATGCAAAGCGCACATTCTTTTCTCGGCGCGTACCATCCATCACTATAAAAGCCACAGCTAACATTTACGTTGAGAGACCACCGCGCAACGCTCTAAGATGTAAACAACTGCGTATCCGTGTTGTTAGTAATACATGCATTTTTTGTGGGTATTCTTTTACTTTCTTTTTACGGTAATAGAAATAGAAATAAAGGTGCGATGTCCATGTTTATGCCGAGTAATGTGTCCTCGGCATTAAAACATTTTAAAATGGGTGCTCTCCTCCTCTCGGGCTTTGCCTCGCCCATTTATTTTGTTTTAACTTGCCTCGGACACATTATTCTTACATAACAATGACCTCTACCCTTTATTTCTTAATAAAATGTATATGGAATTGTGTTTCGCCTTTATTTTTGTGTTTGTTCCTCTGCATAGGGCACAAAGGATTTCATGTAATTGTTCTTGGTAGTGCCCCCCCCACAGTTCCCCCTCTCACAATTATTATCAACATCCATGGCTGGTCGTAATATAAATCCCGACATGTCCTGTGTGATGACTGCGGTGTGGATGTGGACTATTTAGTTATTTTAAATACAAAAACCTAAGTCCAGATCTTAACATATAACTACTACTAAGGATAAGGAAACACGTGATTTGCTAAACCCCACATAAAAAAATCATAAAAATACATGTAGTTTTGTTACTTAATGTTCGTGTTGGGAAGAGGTAAAAAAGCAAATTCATTGTGGTGTGGAAATGGATCCATGGAAGATGCACAGGGTGGAGAGAGTGGCCCCAATTTTGGCAGAGATTTGTGTGCTGAAGATGTTAGAATGGAGGCTGGGGGGATTGGTGGTGAGGAGGGAGGAGTTGTGTGATGATTGGAGTCTGTTAAGGAGTTCACATCCCTAGGGGACAAAAGGGTCTTGGTGGGGGGTGGTGGATGAGGGTGGCTGTGACGGCTGGACTGGGGTTGGGTGGTGTGAAGTGGGGGAATTTGAGTGAATTGTTGCAAGGGAAGAGATGTCCTTGAAAGGAATTTGTGTATCCGAGTTGTGTGAGAGCAGTAATGCTGTATGGGAAGCGAGACTTGTGCTTTCGAAATGGGATGGGATTCTGAGGAGGACCGAGAGAGCAATAAGAGTGATGTGTTGGTGTGAAAGTTGAATGGATAGATGAAGACTGAGGATGTGATGCAGATGTTGGGTTGTTGGAAGAGGCGATGGACCGTTGGCGAAGGGAATAGTTTCCGTTGGTAATGGGCATGGGTTGAGTAAGGATGACGACCAAACAAAAAAAAAAAATTCCTTTTGAGTCGCGGTGGAAGGTTTTTGATGAGGGGACATCCAAAGGAAGACATAGCAGGAAGCAAGTGGAGGAGGAGAGTAGGAGGGTTGGGTTTAGGAGGGAGGATGCATTGAATTGGGTGAATTGATGAGGATTAAGGGTGGTTGCTGCCGAGTGTGAGGTGAACCGGACATCTTACCCTTTATTTCTTAAATAAAATGTATACTGGAACGGTGTTTCTTTATTTTTGTGTTTGTGTCATCTGCAAGAGGGCACATAGGGATTGCTTTGGTGTATATCTGTGGTAAACATGCAGGGGCGGTAGGAGGGCGGCAGTCATTATTCACTTGCTGACACAATTTGTACAAATTTCTTTTCAGTCAGTTTATAGATATTCCGAAGGGGAGGGGGAAGTTTTTTCAGACAACACAACAGAGTAACATAGAAGCAACATACTGTTCTAGTGTTATGGCGGTGGCCTGGGCGTCAACAAAAAGTCATTATACTACATACAGGGTGTCAGGGTGTCCTGTGCGGCAAAGTCTTTTTTCATGATGTGCTAAATATAGGGGCATCCCCATAATCCACCACTGAAATGTTAACCCTAAGGTAATTGCCTACTCTGTCCACATATGCACACATTTTTGTGGCACTTGCATGTAATATGGTCCTTGGTAGTGCCCCACAGTTACCCCTCTCACAAGTATTATCAACATCATATCAATGTCATAATATAATCCCGACATGTCTGTGTGATCACTGCGTATGTGGACTATTAATTTATTTTAAATACAAAAACCTAAGTCCAGAGCTTAACAATATAACTACTGAAGGAAATATATTAAAGGGGGATGGCCTGATTTAAGGATATGGAGTTTTCATTTTGATAGATTGGCCTTCACTCCAAAACCACATCTGTAAAGTTTCGCGCCGATATTTCAATCCGTTTTGATGCGAGAGCTAAAAACATGATTTTGTAAGCCCCATAGAGTACTGTGTAAAATTAATATTGGTCGACCAAAATGGGGCACATTTTCGCTCATAACTTCCAAACCAAACATCTTTTAGCTCTAAGATTTCACAGGGTAAATGAGAAAAATAGTAGCTTTCTTATGATAACAAAATGTTGACCACTTCCGGTAAAATCTAGGGCTTCTGGGGACGAGGCTATTTAGCAATCGGGCCATGGACCTTTAAAGGAAAACCAGTGATTTGCTAATCCAGAACATAAAAAAAATCATAAAAATACATGTATTGGTTTGTTACTACTGTGTGGCATGTGTGGGAAGAGGGTAAAAGCAAATTCAGTGTGGTGTGGGAAATGGATCCATGGGAGATGCACAGGGATGGAGAGAGTGACCCCAAGTTTGGCAAGAGATTTTGTGTGCGGAAGATGCGAGAAGGGAGTTTTTTTTTTTTTTTTTTTTGGTGGGGGGTGGTGGATGCGGGGTGGCTGTGACGGCTGGAGTGGGGTGTGGGTGGGTGAAGTTTGGGGAATGTGATGAATTGTTGCAAGGGAAGAGATGTCCTTTGAAAGGAATGGTGTATAAGAGTTGTGTGAGATCAGTGATGCTGTATGGGAGCAAGACGTGGTGTCAGAGCGAAAATGAGATGGGGATTCTGAGGAGGACAGAGAGAGCAATGATAAGAGTGAAGTGTGGTGTGAAGTTGATGGATAGGATGAACACTGAGGATTTGATGCAGGTGTTGGGTTTGGAAGAGGCGATGGACCGGTTGGCGAAGGAGAATAGTGTACTTTGTTATGGGCATGTGTTGAGGAAGGATGACGAGCATGCCTTAAGAAGGGCTTTTGAGTTCGAGGTGGGAGGTTTGAGGAGGAGGGGACATCCAAAGAAGACACGGAAGAAGCAAGTGGAAGAGGAGAGTAGGAGGGTTGGGTTGAGGAGGGAAGATGCATTGAATCGGGTGAAGTGGAAGGAAGGAGGTAAGGGTGGTTGCTGCGAGTGTGAGGTGAATCCGGCCACCCCCGTTTAAGTGGACAAAACCGGATTTAAAACTTTGGTTTTACTACATGGATATGCTAGCACTTTAAATCTGTGTAATAAAGATAAAATATGGAATTTGCTGTGGGTGCGTATAAATTCCGACTTGAGATAAAAAAGAGACTTTCCATGCACATTATGTCCCAGATTTGAAAGCATGATATTGTGCACCATGACCTATACAGTTTGACCTCAAACATGAAAATTATTGGTGTGTGTGTATTCTGTACTGGTGTTTTTACCTACGTATGTCAAAAGGTCATTTCGGACGTAGTTAAATATTCAGTGATCGCGGACTTGTGGTTCAAGAACTGCCTTGTTGTAGGAAGGCTGAAATTACTAATTAGGGCATAATTTGAGGATTTTAATGAAATACAATACTTACTGAAGCATGGCTGAAATTGATTTTGACTAAAATGTGATTTTGATTAAAAAGTGATTTTGAAAACTACTACTACTTCTACTACTACTATTACTATTACTACTACTAAGTCGGCCTCAGCCAGGATACAGATCATCCAGTCTATACTATCCTGCATACATGTTGCAAGCTAATTTGTGTCTACCACTCCTTCGTTCCTTTTCAGGATGTCTACATAAGTTTTTCGTTGTCCGCCCCTTGTCCGATGTCCATGTGTTGGTTCCCAGAGAACGAGTCCACTGGTACACAGCTCAGGGTGGCAGTAACAGTGGCCTGTGAGCTGCATCCTTCTTGTTGCTACCTTGTCTCCAACCTTAGGTAGTTCACCATAAAGTTATGAAGCCATTGTCTCCAGTTGATGTTAAGCACTGTCCTTAGCATTCTGGTGTAACAGCCATTGAGAGACCTCTCCAGAACTGGGGTTAATGACCATGCTTCACACCCATACACTAATACTGATTCTACAGTTGCTGTGAAGAAGCTCGATTTTACTTCACTGGACATATAGGATTTCCATATGTGGTTCATCTTGTTTAGGGCTTTCCATGCAAGTGCCTTCCTGA
>JAMKCH010019694.1:0-22327 GCA_023653785.1 Ophioderma brevispina
ACATCTGGGCCTATATATGAGTGCCATATCAACAGCTCACATTCTCTCACCCCCTTTCATCCTTTGATAGAACTTTCCAGATAGCTGTCAAAGACAACATGAAGGCTGGTCCTAAAACATACAGATTGACCTGAAGAGAGCACACATTTTATAGCACTTGCAAATGTCCCAAAAGAAGATAGATTTGTGAGTGAACGGATTTTACACAAGAAGTCCAGTATGATAGCTGCATCACCATGTGGAAACACCATATCCTCATGTGCTAGATGTTTCTCAATTTCTGCTATAAGCTTGCTTTTGTCTGGTTTTGATGCTAGATCACCCTCAAAGATGGAGAGTAGATCGACTCCAGCGACATTCCCCGCTCTTTCACAATAACGATGCCACGCTGAGCATCAGCTAGTATCTTCTCCGAAACAACAACAGCAGAAGCTTTGGTCTCATGTGCTGATTTATAGTTGAGTCTAGGCAGGTTCCTCTTTGAGATAGTGGCGGAGAGTTTTTGCTTCTTTTCAAGGAGTCGCTCCTTGCGGAACTCGATCCTTATAGCAACGGGTACTATTAACAAGAGCCTTAAGCAGACGGGAGACACTTCATCATCAGCCCGCTGCTTTGTGACGAAGGTATGTAGCTTGATTACTGGCGCTTGGATAATGAAGGAAATGCCTTTGCTGCACACAAAATCTAAAAGCAGTGCCACATTTTTGTTGAGATTCTCCGCCTTTCGACCTATGAGATCATGTTGAACATTTGAAGATTATCTATGGTCCATTGAGCTGTCGTTTGTCATCTCTCTCAAGTTGTTCGAAATGAGAAGAATCTCGTGAAAAATGAGCTGCCATTCAAGCACAACTGCTGTGTTTCGTGTCTGTCCCACTATTCCGCCCTTTCTTTTTGAGGCCCTCTGAATAGTCTGCTCAAGCTTCATGTCCGGTGCCACCACATTGAAGCAGCATACACGGTCTTTAACAAAAAACTTGCTGCACATCAAGTCAAAAGACTCCTGGATGAGCATTTTGCAGGAGTTTTGTTGTTTCAAGGTATCATGAACCATATCTGGAGTAGTTGAAGGAGTCACTCTCTCAGAAGACGGGAAGTGATTTCTCAACAGATGCAATGTGCAGTGAAAAGTTGCCTTCACGATCAGAAGAGATGAGGTGCTTTATGTTTAGGACCATTTGCTGGAAGATGCCCTAATATTGGCATAACTCAAAGACTCACACTCCTCCCCAAATGACTGAAACATGTCTTGAATATGATCTGACTGTGCAATTTCACTAAACTTCTCACTTGACTTACTCTTGCTCTTCTCACAGAGAGCTGCCCTAACTTCTAGTGCACATGTCATTACATCACTAGCTACCTCACGTCCATGTTGTGTGGGCCAGGAATAGAAGCCCCCCACATCAACGAGGTGATGACATCTGAGACAAATTATTGTTATTCCTTGAAATGATCTGACGTAATGTGTGCCTTCCAACACACAATTCGGAGTCAATTTTCCAAACACTCCTGTCTCAATAAGGCCGTCTTCCATGCCAGACGCTCTCAAATATCGTCCAGCACACTTAAGCAATATTTTCACCCAGTGGAACATCTCCATCATGTCATGTATGTACGCAAATGTAGTTGGCTCAGCCATCAGAATATCAGCGAGTGTGTGGAAGACACCCTCATCACAGATTATCGGAAAGACCGACTGAGAAGAGTTAAGCTGACTGCGAACACTCTGAAAATTTTGCAAGGCCTTACGGACAGTTGCATACTCCACAGTTGTTTGAAAGTCTCATTTATTATGACGAAACCAGAATAAAACAAAAATTATTGCCGGCGACACACTTTTGACAACTGATTTGGAATATTTAGTCCACTAACTACATTCTGTGTAAATTTTACGAAATTTCATTGCGGGCAAATGTGATTTTTCTTAGAAATCTAGTTTTCCACGTCTTTCTATGGAGAATGTGCATATAGAGGGCACTATAACATACAAATCATGACCTTTGTAGGCCTATATGGCAAGATTCCCGCAATGGATTTGTCTGATTTTTGCAGAGATGATAGCTCTTGCATGTTACTACTTATATCAGTTGTCAAAATTGTGTCGCCACTGTTTAAAATTGTTCTAAAAATAAGAGACAATTTGTATAGGGTCAAACAGCTGTGACTCAGTTACATGTGATGGGATCATTGGCAGAAACCCGACACGCATGGGCACAGCAGCAGTAGATGTCAGAGCATGGAAACCGTTCCATGTAGGCATTACACCAAAATCTGTCATCTTTGGGCAGACCACACCTGATGAAGGAAATAAGAAACTCACGTTTGTTAGCCAAGTTGACATCACTATCTAGTTCTTCTAGAACTTTGAAATTCGGTGGAAAATCAGGTCTTATTGTTGGTTTGGGGTGACGCGGGACCTCTTGACACAAGAGTTTGTCTGGAAGGCATATATTACTTTTCTGCATGTTCATCTCAAAAACTAGAGGTTTTGATCCTGGTGGAGCAATTGTCTCCTGGTACAACACTTACATGGTGATGTGGTCAGACTCCATCCCAGAGATTGATGACCTGTCGCCGAAATCGGCATTGTCCAAAGCACCTGGGTTTATCCTGGCCTGCTGACTTTTCATCAGCGTAGGCAACAAGGTGCCTAGAACGTCTCACATCAGTATAGCCAGTTTACACACCGATACGGTTTGCGACTGTTAGAATATCTCACGGCTGCGACACTTGCTGTACTGATAGTGACCAAATGAGGTATGGAGAGGCGTCTTTTTTGCACCATTGAACATTTGGTAGTACATAATTTGGAAAAGGTAATTGAGCTGATTGTGGTAATTATTGATGGCCCAATCGATGTCTTGGTTACTCTCATCAGGATTAGTCTCATCATTATCATTGACATCATCTTCTTCAGCATCATCAACCATCATTATCATTAATTTAAATTTTTAGCATACAGGATCTCTTAATCCCAAACAATGATGCAAAGAAAGTCAACAACTGATCTGGCATTGTTGTGTTCGCCCATGCTTCTTTCAACTCATGACCATCACAGAATTTTTTATCCATCTTGAAATCTACTTTCCTCAAAGCTTGTTCCCTGAGGATCTCTCCACAAGATTTAACAACATCAATGTCTCTCATCTTGACTGGGCCAAAACCTGATCTTATCACCAGCATATGAGTCCAAAATCAATTTCTTAACATCTCTATTGTAAAGCTCAATATCATTATCCTCTGTTTAAACTCAACATGAAATCTTTGATTTCAGTAATTGTGAACCCATACCCATCTTTGATAAGTGGATCTAAGAGAGTCAACTCCTCTGAACAAATTGTATTTAGAGTTAAGCATATATTTTTTTTCTGACTGATGTGGCCCATAAAGATACTGTTGGAAACAATTGTTATGACAGTATATATCTTCAGCAAACATATCATGAGGAGTATTCAGATCCGAACATCTGACGGACAAAACACATTAAATCTATGGAAAATCCTACATTTAGTGGGAAAGGTGAATAGCTACCAAATTCAGATCATGCATACATGGTTGTTAGGGGCGGCCATTTTGGATTTATGGTTACCTAACCCTCACACAACCTTGAAGCCCCTTTCAGTCTATGAAGCAACCTTGATTTAGTGGGAACACCTTATTCACCCCTCTATGCCAAAAAATGTCCGAGTTATGACAATTTTACCTGGTCGCTATGTAGAGTTAAACAATTTTGGCGGCCATTTTGAAAAATGTGGCTGAACCAAAGGTCGTAAGCCTTTAAAACCCATTTCACTGGATTGGAAATGCCAGATACTACTGGAAATGACACCTCATTTGACTTTGTAGCTGATCTGGTGCCAGAGATATTACATTTTATATTTTTCAAAATGGCCGCCGGCGGCCATTTTGAAAATATGGCCATACAAAGAGTTTGCCCGGGTTTGGAATTTTCCACCTAGTGGGGTTTTGAAGCTAAATGTATAAGTTACTCAAATCAACATTCAAATTCTCTCCAACAGCAAGTGTTATACGGGTCTGTAGGGCAGGGCCTGGACCTAAATGACTATTTGTCAAGAGGGACATGTCGATGGACAGCACTAGTGAACAGATTGCAAGCATACAGGTACTCCAAAAGCTCCTAATTGCAAATCCTTTGGGGAAAACCGCGAAAATGTGGAAAACCAATCCTGTTGCTGTAGCCTCATGCAAACAATGTAACCCCAGCTATAACTTATCATTAGGAATCGAAACTAATGGACTCGTTCCCTAGATTCCACTGATTATGTATCGTTGTCAAGCAAAAATTGCTAACCTAATAAATAACAAATGGATTTAGGCCAAAGGAGAGAAAAAAGGTTTGTCACAAGAAACCTGGGTTGCATCAGATTTGCTGTGAGTGCAGTTCACACCATTTTGGGGGACCTTTCTCCTTTTTTTTAGTTGTTGGTTAGACAAAGAATATTTGGCTGCAAAACAGTGCAGGTTGGCCGGTAGTTTCCCACCCTGGGAAATACCAGGCGGTTTTTTAAATGTCGACAGGGCAATTTGGCCAAAACGGGGCAATACTGGGAAAATACGAGGATGTAAGACTCAAAAAGTGACATTTTCAAAACTAATTTTATGAAAATATTCATGAAATCAACTAACAAACACAATAAGCGCTTTCTGCAGAAATGACCCGGGGGAGGGGACGTGGTTGATGGTTTTGCGGTTTCATGTATCCCCCCACAAACTTAGCTATTGGACTCAAGTCTTTTGATTGTAGATTCTGCAATTCAATTTAATCCAAACATTCTCTCAAACAATTATTACTACATCAAAATGAATATACAGTAAGAGACTAAATAGCCACAGAGAGAAAATATCAATCAAAATTGGCCCAGGTAATGAACTTTGCACAGCAGACAGTGAAGTGTACACGTATGTATGATAAATCACAAGTTAAGAGCAAACGTTAACAACTGGCTGGATGCAGAATATCCCTTCATTGCATGGCAGCTTTTATTCTAAATTTCTATCATTCATTCTTAATTTTTATCTGGTCCTTTTTCATAAGAACCAGACACCTCTTAGTGCTTCCTCCAAGGCCTTCATTTATGGAAATAGAGGAGCCCTGCCACAAACAAAGGGCTCCATTACTTGCATGTCATATCAAAAAACTTAGGCCTTTCAGGTAACAAGGAGCTCAATATATTGAGCTCCTGAAAGGCTGTTGGGAAACTGTAGGGCTCGGGAGCTCCTCAGAAATGAATGCCTGATGTCACACCAGGGTAGCCCTGCATTGATTTATGTGAGTGATATATATGGTTAATACTATACTTTTTGATGGTTTATTATATCAAATTAGTGGAGTGAATTAAACCCTTTCAAAACAAACCCGATGATACCACACATTATAACTATAAAATATGGTTATTGAGGTTAACCCCATGAGGGGTGCAAATTGTATTACATCCCATCGTATTTCCGGGTATCGACAGGTATTTCCCAGTATTTCCGGTATTTCCCAGTTATTCCCGGTATTTCCCCAGTTTTTCCCGGTATTTACCAGTATTTCCCGGTATTTCCCACTATTTCCCGCCCTAGGTGGGAAATACTAGTATTTCCCGGGAAATTGCCAACCCTGAAAACAGGGGTGTCAAAACTTATAAATGATAATCCCCTTAACCCCAAGACCACCGAATCTCACAAAATCCCACAGCACAGAGTGAGAAAAATGCACCAAGTCCCAGTTGTAGCAATTGCGTCATCAAAGGAAGATGCATATCAGCACGGAATCGCTGGCTGGGCCACTGACATGGCATTAGGGTTAATCACTCCCCCCCCCAAAAAAAAAATGTTGTACATAGTTTTTCAACAAATATTCCCAAGACAACCCCCCTTACTCCAGTGTAAAGTGCATTTCACCATGTTAGTGGTGTTTGTGTTAGAAACACGGCAATTTACATGTTTTCTAAAGGTAAAAAAAATCAATATTTCATAAAGAATATTCGTAATTGCTTTGGTTAGTCAATTCATTGGTCGCAGTGTATGTAATTAACCAAATCAATGGTCTGTTTTAGAGGGTTGGAAAGTAATACAACAATGTTAACAACAAGTCTATTTCATTTTGGAATTTATCAAACTGAAGTTGGCTTACAATGCTTATGACAAATAGACTCTGGTATATATTGTAATAACCTGGGTACAATTTATATTTTGTCTGCAAGTAATTTGCTTTTAAAAGAAATCTGAACAAGTTTGTGGTGTTTTTTTTTCTAAAATCATCTCCAAAGTCTTGTCGTTCTCCTGCTGCAACAAGATTCTCAACTACCACAACATTTGCATCTCTGATGATACCTAGGCACTTAATACTGGGTACTTATTATGGATAATCAATAATTTGTGCATCTTTGGCTTGGATGGATTCAATCATGCATGTGCTCACAAGTAGACACAAACCAGACCAGACAGTACCTGCTTGATTTGCTTTCCCAGATCAATTTTCCTGACATACATTTTTATGGAAGGTTATGTGTATTAGTAATTTGGAGGTTGGTATGATGTCCCTAAGAGGAACAATACACACATAGCAACTTTTCTTGGAGGATCTTATTTTTTTCCCCTTTAAAGTATTATTTATTATTCAATTGGCAGGCACACACACACCACAACCACCACCACCACCCAATTAAAATTGAGATTTGGTATTACAAGAACATTAACATTTTTCTCAGTACCCCAGGAGAATTTAAGACACAAAAAATATTTCCTTTTGATGTTGCAAACCAAAATTTCCCCAATGATTGTGGTGGACTTCATTTCTTGTGTGAAACATCTCAGAGCTGTTAATGTATTCCATGAGTTGACAATCCTCATGGCTAAGTGGTAAAATTTATTTTTAGGAAATAGAAGCTACACATTGGTAATTTAAGTCCATTGTACACAAGGACAACTCAAGCAATCAGACATTAAGGAGGAAATGGTAATGATGATTTTAAGATGCAGATGTCAAAGCAGGAAATTGTTAAAGAGGAGGATTTTCTAAATTTAGATTGTTGACTTCCTAACATTGAGAGCTAACCAATTGGCTACATTAATAATGCTATACGATTTATTGGGCCACACATCCCCATGGAAAGAATGAATGGTGGCAGGGTTGAAGAGGATTAGTCTTAAATATTTTATAAACTCTAATTAATCGTTACTCAATGACCAAAACAGTAATAACCAATCAGAATCAATGTAAAAAGGTAAGAAAGGCAGCCAGTGACCAGGGAGTAAGGATCATAGCATTTCAACAGAAACATCTGCTAGGAATATTGTAAACTTTAATTGATGACAGTGGAAGATTTCAAAATAAAAATTGGCCTGGATCTTAAACATTAAAGATTATGTTTGTAAAGCCACATATTGCTGATAAATTAAGTTGATGGGCAAAGGGCTCTTGAATAAGGTTTGTAAGTGGAGATGTATCCGATCATGTCTAGTAGGTATTTCAGTTGTCTCTGTTGACGTACTTTTTGTGGGCCGACCAGCTATAGAGGGCAGGACCATTAGCAATTCTTGTGCGGTGGATTGTGTGTGTCAAAACTTGTTAAGTTTTTTTAAATTGACCTCCAATTGAAAATTCTTAAACGCTGTGAAAATGCAAGCAATTTGCATTGGCTGATACCAGGGTTCCCAATTCGATAATTGAACCTAGGTAGTACACGCTGGTCTGAAGTATTTTTAGGTTTGAATGAAGCGCTCACGTCATACCGCGATTTTCTACCGTTCGCGCGAGCCTGCCAACGTTACGTCTAGTTGCGTATGATCGTTGTGTCCAACGGGTGTTCGATTGGTTGTCACTGGGTGTGCAAGTCCTTTTGGTTGTATTTAAGCCGTAAAGCATCGCGAATTTGGGTTAAAGATGACCAAATGATAAAGCTGTTTAAGATGAGCATAAAGGTATGATTTGGGAACCGGTTACCGGTTCCCAAAAATCATACCTTGATTCTCTAAGTTGACTTCATTGGAACCACACTTGCGTCTAAGTGCATTATGGGATCCATCATTTGTTATGAGGTCAAAGGCATGTGCCATGGTCAAATGCCATGTGAGGACAAGTTGAAAAATTAAGCTAAAAATGTAAAATGGACCTAAATTGAAAACTGAAGTTAAATGGAATACAAACTTGTTCTGGTGCACCAGCGATTCCCTCTTGTTTTGATGAGGTCAAAAGGTCATGTGCCAGGGTCAACGGTCAGGAGCCCCACAGCTTATATTCTTTGAATATAGGGAGGTGAAGAATGAAAGAAGAGGAACCGCGAAATTCTAGTTGTGTGTATGTTTTCTCGGTTATGCATGAGGGTTTATGATCGACTCCAAAAGTCTATTCAATTAGTCAAAATTCTAAGAAATATGTTCATTGTCTACAGTTATTCTTACACACAACCTTATCGGTAAATGAAGAAGCAAGGTTCTCTTTGTATTGAGTGCAGGGGACAAAATACTTTTTGGGATACGGGGGCTATTTGAGCCAACTTCTGCCAAAAAGTAGCCCTCATAGTGCATTTACCATAGGCTCAAAATTTCCACGGGGCTTATTTTTGTGAAAACTGAGGGGCTAATCGCCCTTCGCCCTTGTTTATTTCGAGGCCTTATTGATTGAGTGTATAATTTTTTTAACATCTTGTGTGTGAAATGAAAATAGGCTGAACTTTTGTCTTCTTATTTGTAGATATTGCCCCCACAACTCAAAAACACCAAATTTAAGTCCCACTTTGTCTAGTGACGTTAAAATTCCCAATTTTATGACCCATATCTTGCAGTATGAAAATGTTATGTCAGTTGAAGATGAGTCAAAAGATTCTTCTTACTATAATACAATGTGAGATTTTCCCAGGAAAATATGCATATGAAGCTCCAAGATGGCAATATTACGGCAGGACTTTGCATTTTGAAATTTTGGCCACACACCGTAATTTTCTTTTTTAAAAAGGTATTTCCACGTAACAATCTCAACATTCCCCATTTGCATGTCATACTTGAGGAATGACACTATGTTTGTGTAATTCCCACTGCATTTAGAAATTGTGTCAAAACCCCCTGTTTTGGTCATATTGAATTACGTGCTGCCGGTGATGAATCTAATTCTTATTTTAAATAAGCCCCAAACCGATCCAGTGTCTCCCGCTGTGAAAAAAAATATTATATTATGGTACTTTAATTAAAACAACCAGTGTTGTATAGTTATGACATAACCCTTATTTTTTTAACATTATTCGCACTGAGTGATTTTTTAACGTGGAACCAGTTGAGCCAGATTGTTGGGGAGGAAACTAGCAAGATTTTTTTCCAGGACCTGGCCGTGCGTTTTGTAAGTGCTGGTAGGCACGTACGACATTACACAGTATATATACAGTGTATGTCCTAAGGGATGACGTGTGGTGTCCAAGTCCCAGGTGAGTGTGAATTTAGGTACCACAGGCAGAATATTGGCAAACAAGCGATTCTGTTTGTTGAATTGAGGAACATAACCTTTAAGCATGAGTCGCTATTTGATTATCCCCCTGTTTGCTTTGTGTATTGGAAAATCTTAAAATCATAAGTTTGGCCCCGATAGTGAGGACAGCTAGTGTAGATATAGTCATCAAATTTTTAAAATAGGTCTTATTATTTGTATTTTAAAAATAGATTGCTAGTAATACCCAGAAGGGGGGTTTCTTTTTTTAGTGGTTTGCCACAAATTGGTGTAAGCATGTAACACCTTCAGGTAAACAAGTTATAACTTAGAATTTCATGAAACAACAGCATACATGGCCTATTATTTTACAGGTTTAACTATGCTGAAGGCAGGGTGTTTTCAAGAACATGAACACACCATGGTGAATTGTGCAATGCAACATGGGATTTTTTTTTAATCCGACTTACCCCCACCATCTCATCGGAGGTTTGTACCAAAAGGTTGTGATGATCAACAAGTGTTAACAGTATCCTAATATTAAAGTCAAAATATCATTACTTTTCGCTTGGATGATCCCGGCCCAGAAAGACAAAAAAATAAAAAAAAAAAAAAAAAAAAAAAAAAAAACAACCCCCAAAACAAAAAAAAAAAAAAAAAAAAAAAAAAAAAAAAAAAAAAAAAAAAAAAAAAAAAATGGCAGCATTAAGAAAATGGCCCTGCTTAGCATCAAGAAGCAGCGCAATATCACACTTTAGGGCGACCTCTAAGTGTGTCCGAGGGGCCATGAGAGCAATATTCTTAGGGGGCCCTGTCAGCAGATGCTGACAATACTGACTCTTAAATCGCCACTTCCCCCTCCCATAGCTGTTTAACAGATTTAAAAAAAAAAGATGCTGATCAATCAGGTTTTGAACTTTTTAAGGCTTGGTCCACTCCCACTCTCAAATGTGATTGCCAACCATACGAACTAAATATTTAACTAATCAACAATTTCCAAGTTGTGTGTAAAGGAAACTATAGAGGTGGTGTTGGTTGGAGTTCATAAACATATCAGCATCTTAGTGATTTTATTATAGGCTTAAGCAGTTGCGGGGTAGTCTTTAAAGCCTGTGAAACCTTTAGATGACTGCAGTCTCTTCGAACTCAGATGTAATTGTATTTGTTTTTACAAAAAATTCATCCAAAAATAGTCCTTACAAACCCATAATTTGGAATTGGGCATGCAAAAATGCATTCACATGAGCCCCCAACAAGCCTGGTTTAGGTCGGTGGTTTTTTTCAGGTGGTTTGACTGAATCACCGAGGTCATTTGGGAAGCCATCGCAAATACCAACGACTTGGGTTATAACAAATTCAGAATCTACCGTGATGGGCAGGGGATCAAGTGATTGCATAATCATTGCTATTGCTTTTTGGCCATAACCACCAAAGAGGTTCTATATAGATAGAGGGCAAAACGTTACGTAATCTTTAGAAATTCATCGTCTCGCTAATGATGTTGGGCCGACCACCACAAAGAAAACTTTAGAGTACCAACAATAGAAATCAATGGCTGCCTCCGCTTCTCCAACATACTTGGGGTGCCGCTTTGCATATGATACACTAATCGGTAGTGATACAAATGATGTAGTGTTTTAAGAGGTGGCCAGGTGTTTGTAATAATATTGCACCTGGATCATTGTGCGCAGTTACTCTTTTTTCTAATAATGCAATGGCGCTTGAGGTTGGAAAGTGTATTATTGAGGCGGGTTTATTTAAATCAAGACGACTGAGTCATTTCATTCGTTGTGGGCCATGGGTAGGACAAACAAAATTAACCCCCCACTAGCACCCAACATCAACAACTGATATTGCGGATTGTTTGCTATCGAATTGACATTATGGTGTATACAAGCAACCAAACCTAATTAATTATTACGTGCAAGATCAAAATGTCAGGCGCCCAGCACGGCACGGACTGGTTTGAAGGGCTTCACTCCCTTGATCACCACACAAGGTGTTGTGGGGTTTGTTATACGGCAGATGGTGCGGGCGGATGGGCAGAAAAAGCATTAATCCCACTCTATTAAGACTAAACAGATAAACTGATTACTCAATGGAACTTCTAATGTGGGCAGGTGCTAGACACACGATGAAGATCATGTACTGTATACTTTTTTGGACAGCTTAAGAATATTAATGAGCTCATTTGCATATTTCAATTAAAATGTGGACTAAACCACAGCTTGTAGCCATCTTTAATACAGTAATTTTGTTAATTGTAGTGCTAAACTATAGTGCTCCAAAAAAATTTTGTCATTTCTGGAGTTAGCAATAGGTGCACGATACCTTAATTGGACTCCAGATAACAAAGAGAGAGCCTGGTAAATGTTGGTCATGGATGGCAAAGACTCTCTTAGAGCATACAACTCTCTCCTGTGTCGGAGTCTATTTTATATGACCTCTGGGTCACATGTGGTGACCTAAACAAATTTCATTTTCCACCTTCCATAAAATCAAGTATAAGTGTCTACATAGGTGAAACTCTCAAAATGTTGCTTGGAATAAGTTCAAAAATTGTTTCACATTTGTTCTCTTTGATCAGGTCAGGGTTAAAGGAAATGGAATCAAGCTGTCATTGCAAACATGCCCGAGGTCAGCAAAGCACTGGGCAGGCCACCAACATGACCCTTGTGCAATACTTTGGCTGCGAGCTGGGGCGCAGGAACCCAGGTGATTTCAAGAAATGAGCGCTACATTGTCAACGGCGCGCACGACCACAACAAGCTTAGCGATCTTCTGGTGGATTCATTCAAGTGTGTGCTCTCCCTGCGGCGAAACCCAGAGACGCACTTGGTAAGAACATTCAAGGGAAATGTTTCAAATACTGGGTATGATTTGTGTATAGAGGCAGTTAAAACAATAATTGGGTGTTCCAATTTTAATTTAGGGGAGGGGAGAGAGTCCAGCCAAAGAAAAATATTATGAACACAACCTAAAAACTAAATGAAGCCTACTACGTACTGATCGGAGTATTAGTTCCCACCTTTTTTTAGCTGAACATACCTTGAAATTTGGGGGTGGGAAATGCCCGAATCTTGCCGAAGCCGGAGTCGAAAAAATGTCTTGGCCTACTCGCGACATACACTATTATCTATTATAACGTCATGACTTCCGAATTTTGAAGACTCAAGATGTTGAAAATGCCGTTTTTTTCGATTAGTACATAGTTTCTACCTCTTCTGGAAGTAGATTCATTCTTGGTCATGAACTAACCATGACATAAGTAACTTTAGTGATTTTTTACTGCGGCAAAAAAAAGAACAAAATGGTCACGAAAACTGAACCAATTTGCCATCACTGACCTGTATTGGCGGTGGCCATATTTGATGCCCTTATGACCCTACAATGCCTGTTCAAAATTTCTTTTCGTTTCAGAAAACAAATCCACTAAAAAAACTCTATTTATGAATGATGAATTTATGAAACTGACTGAAAAGTTTATGGACATGATATTATTTTTATACTGACTATGGAAAAAAGTAAAAAAAAAAATATTGTAGAATCATGGGTTTTTTTCTGAGTGAAGTAGGAAAGCCTTGTGAGTGTTGAACCAAAACAGTGTCTTTTGCTGAATCTCTGACACTTTGCGGTTCTATACTGCTTAGATGTATGTTTTTCACAAACTTTCATGGTTCCAGAGTCATTAGAAACATTCTGAGATAGAATATAACCGATTTAAACAGGAATGTCGTATCAGGTATTGGAAAAATGCAATCAATGGAATTCAAGGCTAAAAGGTTTGTGTTTGAAGAAGATAGGTTTCTGAATTTTGCAGTACTTGTAGGCCCAATTTTTGAGCATGGGATAATAACCGGATCTTTAGAATTTTCTGAAATTTCTAAAACTTAGGGGTGGGATTTTACTTGAGCATGGGGACTAAATCGGGTCAACGGGTACTTATCCTTTCCACTTAAATGTAAAATTATCTCGTTATCAGAATACACCAGCTGGCGTCCCAGGGGGGCAGCTTCCACCTGTGGGGAATCTTGCCTTCCCCAAAAATTAGTGAATTCTGCAACACAGCTAATTACATGTGAACAACATGGGAATTGATAGTATATAAAAAATTTTAACAATGCTTGCCCCCCCCCCCCAGAAAATGTGTGCCCCCTTTGTCCCCTGAAAAAAAAATTCTGGTTACGCCAGTGGAAACGCTTTATCAAAAATAAGCATACTTCAGCATGTTGCGCATTAAATTTGGCCGAGCGATCAAATACTTTAGCCCACCCCTTGTGGATTGGTGCGCGGCGTTACCATTTGTAACACATATTTTGAAAAAAACGTATCATTGATTAATGTTTAGCAAATCACATGGTAAGTCAGTGTACATACCAGACATCCAAATTGTTTTCAATTAGATGATTGTGGTAGGTACATTCAGTGTTCGAATTGTTTACCATTGCTGGTGCCTTCAAATACTTAAATACTAATAGAGAATAGTGATAGGTAAGTGATTGTTTGCATAAAATGCAAAATCAAAATATTAAGTTGGTGATATCAATTAGGGCCAAGTGTGTTAGAAAATTTTGTCAAGTTCCATTCAAGATAAAATAGCTTCAATGCAGGCAGCCATTGTGAGGTTCATGTTATTGAGCACTGTGTGACCTGGACATTTTTGTTGTCATCTTTTCCACAGAAATTTAGGAAGACGTCCAAATCGGGCAAACACTGCGCTGCATGCGGATACCAGGGGATGTTGGACATGCGTCACAAACTGACCACATTCATCCTAAAGAACCCACCAGAGGTCAACCCTGCCCAGAGTGGTGCCAGCAAGACTGATCGCAAGATGAAACGCTCGCAACAGAAGCAGCACCAGAATGGGGAAGGGGATCATGAGGATGATGATCTCAACTTGCCGGTAATTTAGTCCATTCTTTGCTTTGTTTGACAAAGTTTTATGTATTGCAAAAGAGCCTTTATGGACTTCAACCATCATCTAGGTCTGGTCCTGTAGACAGCTGCTGATCTGCCATCATCTTGGAAATAATTCTTGAGAATGAGGTGCAGTAGTATCCATGTAAATTCGGAAATAGAATTACAAGATGTAACAGGTTTGGTGTTAACTTTGCTCTAGAAATTAATATAGAGGATTCTGGAGCAAATCTATGATCAACTGCCTCCTATGCATATGCAGGATTTTTCAGTGGGGATCCCATCTGACCAAATGTCAGATGCCTGTTTCTTAAACATAAACTGTACCTCTCCCAATCTAAGATTTGACATCCACACTTTGATTTAAACACTTCAAGAATGTTTCAGGAAAAAAAGCTTACTTTGTTTTTAAAATAAATTTAAACCTTTACCAGAAAATGTTTATACCCTGTCCAGCTCGAAGTATGAAGTAGCGACGTGGGCGTGTACATTGTACCGACTTTCAGCCTGCGCGTAGGCAAAGCACAAGCACGCTGCAACTGAAAGGCGGCACTTGGTATATGCGCGCGTCGTCACTTCTTACTTCAGACAAGACAAAGTATAGCTTGTGGTGCCCAATCTGACTTGCACACTGTAAGAGGGCTGCCACTAGTTGCCAGATGACTCAACTCCTCCAACATCGATAAAACCCTGATATGCGACTGACTTGATTATGAACATTAATTACTTGTACAACTTAACCAATTTTGTGTTTGTTTCAACAGGATGACGATGATCTGGATTGGTCTGTGGATACCAGCGAGACTGCTGTCAAAGAACGCATGCAGAGCCTGACAAGTGGTGCCAAGGGACTCACCCTCAATGATGACCTTGAGAAAACACAGCAAGAACGTCTTGATATCTTCTATCGCTATGTCAAGGTAACTTGTGTGTCAGGTCTTGAGTTGTTGGGTGGATTTGCTTTTTGTGTCAAGATTATGTGGAATGGGTATTAAAAAAGTGGATGGTAACTTAATGTTTGTTGGATTGAGTACATGTGATGTCATAACGTTTGAATGTATGTTTATGTGATAGTGACGAAACTCAAATGCATGCGAGTCAATATTTTAAAGGTGCAACGAGAGATTTCAAATAACCGGTGTCTCTAAAAATGTGAAAATTCTGATTTTTGCACTGGAGTAAAGCTTTCTATCAAAAATACCCCTCTGAAAGGATTAAGCTGAGAACAGTTTCTTTGGTATAAAAATTGTGAAATTTCTAATTTCCTATAGGAGCAAATAGGAAATTCAGCCTGTTTTCTATTGAAATTTAAGCCTATAAAAATCACCTTTTAAGTTTAACTGATTTATGTAGCCAAATAAAAGGTAGGGATCTATTGAGTGTCTAATCTATATGAAATCACTACATAACACAGAAAATATGGATTACTAAAAATCTCTCATTGCACCTTGTGTATACAACAAGATGCATTATGAAAAATGCAAGGATATTTTTTTTTAAATAAGTAGTCCTCTTGGAACACCATTGCTTTAAATACAATAAATGCAAAGTGGAAGTAGTAAAGAAAAGGCCATGTCCCCAGATTATGAATAAAAACAAGTTATAATTTTATATCACAAAATTAATTTTGTATGACATATCCTAAAACACTAACCTCTGACTTTTTCAAAAACAGTAAATTTAATGAAAAAGTCTGGCAATGCCTAGATTCCTGTAATCTCTCTCTTGCTTTGAATAAAATTTATATTTACTTGGTAAGATTAAATTTAAGCCGTTACGACAGTTAACCGGTGAATCAAATTGCTGCTTCTGACAGACCCTTAAAGAGACCGTCACATTTTGAAACAGTGTTCCCTTAAAATGGTTCCAAAATCATCTTTCTTGCATGTTGTAATATTTTATATTTGTCAACGCCCATCACCTTAAAATAGGTCAAAATCATGCTATGTATAATGTAAACAGAATGATTCTTAATAAACCCACTATGGATTAGTTAATTGGGTACAAAAAGCCGCATACACCGTACTTTAACATTGTTTAAACCACAAAAATTAAAACATTTAAGTTGATTCTTTTTGTCTGCATGCATTTAAACCACTCAGTGAACTTGGTGGTTAGTGTCCCATTGAGTACGAACGAGTCAAAATTTTTTTGGTAATACGTGAATTAAACATCGTTGATTAAGAATCAGTATGTCTGCATTCAAGGAAAGGCTAAAATCATAAACATCGTTGGCATCATTATATGACTGCTGTGTACTGTGTTATTTTTTGGGGTAACAAATGTTTTTGTTCTTGTCCGACGGTTTTCTATTAGCCTATCATTTGAAAGCAATTGGAAAGGAAGTTTATAGTTTTTTAAATGATTGTAAAAAAAAAAAAAAAAAAAAAAGCCAACTAATTTGCATATGCCTGTCTCCAGTATGCAAGTGCTGTGGAATTGAACTGTTTCATATATTAAACACTGGGTAATATGCCATGCCTGTTGTAGCTTACCATAAAGTGCTTCGGTGCTATAGCGATTGCAGCTGTTTCAATCATGGTTATTTTTCCACGCAATTCTCAGTCAGCAAATATTGAGCACTATATCAGCTGTAATTGAAAGAGAATAAGTGCATTTTTGCCACCTTAACTCAGTTCTCCTTAATACCTAGAACTAACCATGTGGGTGCTAGCATGCATTTGAGTATACCAAAGGAAAAGGTACTAGCCGTACTGTCTGCCATACTCAAATCCAATAAAACTTCTATTCGATGAATCGTGTTACTAGTTTAATAATTGAATATCTGGTTATCGAACCACTTGACTATTCATCATAGTCTGCTTTATAGAGTAGATCATGGAACCCTAATTGTCCGTAGAAATTGACTATTGGTAGTGTCCCAGTCTCTCTCAGCTGATTAATAGGGAGGGGGACCTCTAGAGGTTGTCACCTGCTGCTATGTCTCATTAGATCCATTTATTAAGTAGGTCGGTAAATTTTTAGAGTTGAATGGAATACTCTCATGGAGGATAGTTCACTGTGTTTGTGGTCATGTGTTTCTGTAAAAGCTGAATACTGAGTGATCATGCAAGAACTTGTTCACAATCAGTCGATGCAAGTTATGTTAGGATTCATTTATTTATAAGGCAATTTTAAATTGCAACTCATTTCAGATAAGGATAAGGACCGTACTAATGCATTCGACAGGATACTCGCACGACCGTATGGCATGCAGGCGCCAGCCCGAGACCCTTCGGCTCCGGGCTACTTGCACATGACCCATACGGTCAAGTCCAATTATCCTGTCGAATGCACTGAGGCGTGTCCTTACGTCAGATACTTTGAGAAAACCATAATATCAATCATTACATTAACATTAATACTTAACATAATTTATCAAATTTTGAGTAGTTTTTAAAATAAATTAAAAACAGTTACACATCCAGTATAAAGTTATACTGACTCATAAATAGTGTCAAAAAGACCTTGACGCAATTCATTGGGTTGTGATTCGTTTGTTTTTTTAAAATGATCTGTAAGTGCGAAAAGATCAGACTCTCTAAGATACTTAGAGTGGCTAATCTTTCTCGATCTCCCCTGGCAATTGCAAACAAACCCATTAGTGATGAAACGCGTCAATGAATTGAACGAAAGATACACTTTTCGCACTGCCCTTTTTTTTCAAACCAAACCCATCAGTGGCGATTTGCATATAAATGCATATGACTTTTCTTCTCGAAAACCAATTCCAACGCCCACTGTATTAGATTGTAAAAGCCAACGCAGACATGCATGGACAAAACATGACTGGCTTCTGCATTGAAAACTATTTTATTTGTGAATTTGTGTTTCTTGAAGTATATACTTAATTCTATGGGCCTACGTATTATATAGAAACATGATATAGTCCATTTCTCTACCTCCGGGCAGTGATGTCATACCATTGACGCAGCTTTTAATACGCACTCGGTCAATGTATGCCATCTTTTTGGCGCTGAGTTGTAAAATGCGCTTCGCTATTAAGCAGCGTGTGCGGTTTACTGGTGGGCCCAACAAATCTCGCGCTGACGTAACTCTACGTTATCAAGCTAAACTTTCTGAACGGCTTTCCGAACTTGACACATTGTAACATAAGGAATTTTATATTAAGTTCAAATATTTAAGTCAAACACTCGTCTCTTTTGAGAGTACAAAAAAGCTTGTTCTCGTTATGTAAGATTACGCATTTCGGAAAGAAAAGTACAAAATCACATTATTTAAATGGTCTGTGCGCATGTGAATTCACTAATACTTTATATTATACGGAACCACTATTTTTTTTCAACACTAATAATCTAAGTCAGGACTGACACATAGATTGTAGATACTAAGTTCGTAGAGTGTATATATACGATCAGACAGTTTACTTTGATATTGCGCAGTAAGTCGATATCAAGCGATTGACGGCATTTGTAGTTCCCACTAGAAGTTGTGACTTGTGGTGACCCACGTGCATTATCTGATGAACCCGTGCCATATCGACAGAGCCCAGTTGTATCTCGTGAAAATACGCACCCCTGAAAACAATAGTATGATCAACACGATAAATATATGATAGATATTCCAAGGGTGCTGAATGATGAATTTTCAAAATAGGCAAAAAGTCATGGGAATGTTTAATTGGAAACAGATCATAGGTGTGTTTTAAGTCTTAGAAATTATGTATTCAGGTGACGAAGAGAGAAGAAAAAAGAAGTGGTGCACATGTGAAAGCAATGTTTTGTTAAGTTTTTGGTGCTCATAGCATGATCCAATTCCGTCCCAATCAGTCTGAATTACTATTTGCAAATAATGTGGAAATCATTAAATAATGTTGCCACACAGTCTGTTCATTGTGACGAAGACCTCTTTAATTGAGTGGTTCCTCTGAAACTGGTTTAGAATCGATTTCTGGAGTCTACCGGTTTACCAATGTTGCATATGTTTTTCTGTTTTGTGAGTCGGTCTTCTAACCTTCCACTCTTGGTCTTTTCTGCATAACCTCATGATGACAAACCGTTTTTCCTAAATAAATCAGGTTCATTAAATTGCCATTCCGAATTTTGCAGAAAATGAAGGATGATAATGGCCTTGCTGGTGCTTGGTGCCGACAAGGATATTGCTACTGAAGCTGAGCGTCTAGATGTAAAAGAAAAAGCTCCCCTGATCTTGCTGAAAATCTTGCTAGCTGAAAAAAATGCTCAAGCAGGCTCAAAAGCTCCAAGCTCATCTCCTGCTGGTAAGTGTAATGGTGGGTGATTTAAGCAGTCCACATCTTTACTGACATCAAACTAAAGGGGCATGGGGTGTTGTAGGTGGAGCAAGCGATAATGCGAGAAGAATCAAAAATGGGGGAAGGCCATGTTCTTGAACTCGAAAAAAAAAGGGTCCACCCATAATCGTTACAACTTGCGTGTTCTAAGAAATCGCATCTAATCCCCCCGCTTCAAGTTAGCATAACTGCAAGAATTATGCACCCTACCGATCCAACATATCAGTTTCTACTAAAAAGGAAATTTCGTTAGGAATTTCAAATATTCCACGAAAATTGATAGTGCTAAGTTAGACACTTTAATTGGGTTGAAAACATTTTACTTTCAAGGAACCCAAAAGATGTTTCTTGTAAGAAGCCATATCTCACCAAATCCCATTTGCCCCTACACTTATTTTCGTCTTCAGATTTGATTCCTCATCAAATTCCTTCTAGAAAACATATAACTGTGGTGGGGGTTATGCCTTTAACAAATAAGATACATGAAAGCACACATTTGTAATGACTTGTGTATTGAAATTGAGCGAAAATATCACTGACCACTGGAGAAGTCATTGAAGTTTTCCATTTCTTCTCCCTTAGCATGCCTCCAGTAGAATTAGAGAATAAAGGTATGATTTTGGGAAACCGGTCAACCCTCTTTGCGACGAATTGAGCCCAAGTGATGCCATTATTTTAAGTGCAAGAATGAGGCCGGAGCCTGAGTTCTTCCACGCGAAATAATGGTGTTGCCGGTTTTCAAGTCGGCGTAAAGAGAGTACCGGTTCCCCCAAATCATACCCTTATTCTTAACGGCTTTCAAGGTCATCTTTAACCTACTTTCGCGATACTACTTTGCGGGCTTAAATACACAAGAAAGGACTCCCACCACCCAGTAACAAACAATCGAACAACAACCCGTTGAATGCAACCGAACGTACGCAACGAGACACAACATTGGCAGGTGCGCGAACGTAGCAAACCGCGTAATGACGCGAGTGCTTCAACTAAAAATAACAGCAATACCAGTGCGTCACCTTGGTGTCAATTGTCGATTGACCTGTGGCATACAAGCCAATGAATTGCTTACTTTTTCAGAGTTGTTTAAGAATATAATTTACTGGAAATGGTACTATTTCATATCTTTGAAAAAACAACTGAAAACACCATAGTCAGTGTATACTGTACCATACTTGTCCTGAAGATGGATGTTGTCATACAACTGTCCTTACATGGCAATGAGACACAAGTCTAGGTAGTCATCATTTGTCAGAGTAAAGTGGGCTCCTATCTGAACGTTTACATACCAAAAGCAATGCAGTACACAGTCCCTTGGGAATAGACTGCCTTTGTTTACTAGTTTAACATAAGGCAAGACCACTGACGCAGTAATGGTTGGCATTATGATCTTGCATATTATGCGTGAACTTGTTACTTTAAGAACTTAATTAAAATGTTTGTCATTACTTTATATTCAATGTGCCCTATTCATATTACCTCATTTAGATGCTGAATAGAACATAATCCATTTAGTCTGTGCAGGCATGAATGAAATGCAGATAATACACACTGAAAAATGTGAACTTCCATAGAGTTTGTGTGTAAACCCGCCCCCCGCCTCCTCTTTCCCCCGCCTCCACCCACCCTGGCCCATCATGAATATTTTAGTCATCGTTGTCATCATTACAAATTCTAGAGTATTCTCCATTACAGGGCTGACAGTGGATTCCTTTCTCTTTAAAATGAGACCAAAAGCCTAGTAATCCCTTCATTTTGGCAGAGATATATCATTCATGTCAATTTAGAATTTGGAAAAATGTACAGCAACCACCTTTTTGGTGGCGAGTTTCAAGACACAATGGCCTGGAAATGTAATTTTTAACTTATAAATCGTGGATAAGTGGTGTACAAATTCCATATAACTGCTTAACTGCTTTAATATAGACACAAACCACCAAAGAGTGGAAAAATGAAGTATTTGAGGAAATTTTCATACCGTCTCCTCCAATATGAATCAGCGACGGCGCTCAATCTTACACTAAACAGCGATTGGTGGTTTAACACCAGTACAAGGATAAACAAAGATCAATAATGGTTGGCTGAGGGTAAAAAACTATATTGATCATGGTGCACAATATCATGCTGAATCTGTGATATTCACCGGGAAGGCTTTTTGATCTCCAAGTCTGAATTTTGATGACGCAGTAAGAAATTACAGAATCTGATAAAAGTACTGCCTTGTCTTTATACACCGTATTTCCAGCCAACCACTTTGCAGGTTATGTTCGGTCATATCCATGTCAGTAACAAAATATGAAAAATATGAATTTTTATGATTTTTTTTCGATGTTTCGGATTAGCAAAGCTCTGCTAATCCCTTTAAGCAATCCACACCGTTCTTATACATAAAACTAAAATGCATGGAGGTTTGTCAGTGGACCCACTTGGATGTAGTCATTCTCAGTGGTTTATGGATAAAAATCCGTCCTCTACCTTTATGGTACATTACGAAGTATATAACCATAACCCACTCTTCTCTTCACCCCGTCCACCCCCACCACCATCTCACTCCCATCTGGATTGTTGTTGATCTTTCATGAAGGTAGATCCTAACCTTGGCAAGTGGTTAACAAATTATTTTAACTCGCTTGTGGAGAGAAATGTTTTAGTACCTTTTGATGAACAGAAGATTATATGATGATATGAGAGGATGATATGATACTAGAGGA
>JAMKCH010019695.1:0-21926 GCA_023653785.1 Ophioderma brevispina
GTTGTATTGAGGCAAATAAGATGATAAGGCACACCATGGCCGTGGATTTGAGCTTCTAGCATTTCATCAAAATCATTCCAATTTTCACAAGAATACAGGGCAAAAATGCCACACATACAAGATATTTTGGTAGTCCCTAATGTAATTTAATATGCCGGGATGGCGGATATGCACTAGAGCAGTTGAGAGGATGTTGTGCTCTGTAAAGTAGATAATGGACAGTGTTTCTTCTTACAATGTTTCTAAGTTAAATTTTTGACCAATGTATTTAAAAGAGATCGTGTTTTGCTACCCATATCATAAAAGTGATTTATCGCGAGCGGAGATCCAAGAATTACAAATTCTTGCCAGTTATAGATCTTGCCAACACTGGTTCCTGTAATGATAGTTGGTGAAACACATCTGAAGAAAAAGTACCTAAGCCACTTTGTATCTGATTAGTTCTTAAAGATTACATTTGGTTTCGTTACTGTAATACCACTGCAACTTCTGATAAAAACCTTTAAATAATCCTTTTCCTAAGTAAGCTTTTTAGTTCTAAATGAGAGTGTGAGAGGCTTGGGTACTTTTCTACGGTGGGATGAATGAAGGTTTCTCTGACAGTTTAGGTCAGGAATGTTACTGAATATTAAACTGACACCAGGCCACAACCGGTGTGTGTATTAAATGAAGGAAAGGAAAGTTATGAACAAATTATGAAAAGGAAGGAAGGAATTTCTATCTGAAGGAAAACCAGATGTGCAATCAATGGCACCGTTGTCTCAGAATATCAAGCACAAAATCCTAAGTCATTTTTGTAATTGTAAGAGATGGATAGAAAACCACCCAGAAAAGAAGACACATTGCAACAATATGTTCACTTTCGGTGCTGGAATGATGTCACTGAGTAGACTTCTCTTTTGTCAATTCTGTGTTTGTGCGCTTGATTGAAATATTGGCAAGTGGTCAATTGTCTGTGACCGTAAATCGCGGTTTGCCTGTTTTAGCAGAAAAAGGCAGAGAAAATCACGATTGTGTTGTGGGGCTCTTAGGTTTTAAAGGTGCACTTTGTGATCTGTAGCGCCACTTGCTACTGCACAATTTGAGATTATAAGCATGTCCGACATACATGTCCAAATATGTGGTAATATCGTATGCAGTGGTTAGGAATAATTACTGTCCAACCAGCGATTCTGAATATGTTATTCGGGTATAAGTTTCCCAATTTAATGCTTCAAATTGTTAAGTTAATATGTGATACAAAAGCTCCGATCAGTTAAGATCAATAGGTAATGTGATGTTCATTAGGTGATTGATTAAATCTCTGAGTATAATTTTTAAAGAGTTTTTTATGATTCCTTGGTAAAAAAGCTGATGCAGGGCCGTTCCGGGGAGAGGAGGGGGCCGTGAGGTGGCGTGACACCCCCATTTACAGAATTTTGTTGGCAAATGTGACTTGTCCAGTATTAATGTAAAATAGAGGTCGTTGGAATATTATAAAGAAATAACATATTTTGTTACTGATATTACTTTCCCCACAGTTAATTGAACATTTTGTAATGAGATTGTCCCCCCCCCCCCCCCCCGATTTTTTGAACCGACGGTATAAAAGAGTGTTGCCGGCAAAAACTGTTCATTTGCCTGAATAGTTTCAAAAATGTCATTGGGTGAGCGTAGCGAGCTGGACAGTATTGAATCTTTGTCAGCAAATGGGTATAGTTTTTGTCTCAACACAGACTGAACACTCCCCCATTAAAAAGAGTCTGGGAAATGCCGTTGGGCGATGCTTGTGCCTCATTTCAGTTTGCTAAATTTGAGTTAAACGGTTTGTCATCTCCACAATAATACGTTTAATACTATTTCTTTTAATAAAATGAAAGACGCATTTGGTTAGATGGAGAAAATTGAGAATTCTCTCAGTCTACTAAAATGCCCGCAAAATGTTTCCCTGCATTGCAGTATAACAAGGTATAGTGTAAAGGTTACAACACGCAAGACAGCATTTGCCCTGGAGCGTTTTAGTAAGACACTTCCACGCAATATGCTGCATTGAGTCAAGCGAGACTGGCTCAAATGAAGCTTGTAAGGACGAACATCTTCAAGCGGGGCGGCGACCTCGAAGAAAAGTCAAAATGTCAGCGTCGCGAATTTTTTGCAACAGTAAAAGCCTTGAAATTGTGTAAATGTCATTTGTCTGTGTGGTATATCTCCTGTGGTGTTTAATGTGAAAGGGCAGAAAATCAAATCATATACTTGTCCATTTGCACACTTATCATTTGTGTGCTGGGTTTGCCTTTTACACCAACAACTTTGTCTGATGAAGTTATGACAATATAAAGGAAATACACTGCCTGTTGACAAGTCGTTTTTTGCCTTTGTTCTCATAGACTGTCGGACCTCTTAAATGCTACATTTTGCTTTTTCTTGTTAGTTTCTCACTTATGAGCCATGTGTCAATCCCTAATCGAGTAGTTGACAATCAGAAGGACGTAACTCACACTGAAAGAAATATTAAGAATTTCTTTAATTCTGCGTAATACTGCTTTTGGAATTGATGTTTTAATATTTTCTACTAACAAATCTATTCATTGCTCAAAATGTAAACATCTCATAAAAGCCCATATATGGTACTGTAAGCAAACATTCATAAACTTTCGAACAAAGAACAATTTATTCTTACCAAACAGATTAGAAATTCTTTAATATATCTTTCAGTGCTGATTTACGTCTTTCTGATTTTTCAACCTACGAAAGTTTTTAGGTTTTTATTTCATGTCTTATTTAGCTTGGTAGATCATTCAGTGTTCCGAACTCTGCTTTCCCATTTGAGCCCAGGTTCCATGAGACTTTGTTTACAGCCAGGGGTGTACACCCTACGCTATCAAACTGTCTGTGATTTACTAATCAGCATGATCTTCATGTCCATTGGACTCGGATGGCCTAATGTCTCCTCCAAGGATAGAGTGGAAATTCAATTTCAATCAATAGTTCTTATATACAATGCAATTGCACTAAATTAAAAGTAAATTAAATAACCTGGAACCGGGGGACCTCCCACCAAGACACATATCCTAACCAGTGGGCCATGTTTTCAGCATAAAACCAAAAGAATCCATGCTACCTGTTGCCATAACTCACGTTCAGTATTAGCGATAGGCATGTTCATTTCCCTGTGTGTCCACATATGAGCCTAACACAGTGTAATACCTTTTCTCGGTTGAACCACGAATACATTAGTTTGGTCTGTAGAATCAACCCTGCATTTAGCTCTCAATCTCTCAACCACTTCTTGACCTCCACAGTATTGTACATTCACTACATCTTTATAGGAAGATGTGAGACTATATTGGCCATCTGGTGAAGCATTAACCACACACAGCAAAGATCCCTAGTGTGGTCCTCAAGCACCACATTGGATCAATTCTATGCTGTTTTCATAGACAGATTCCGATCCCAGTACAAATTTGTCTTCTCTCAATTTTAAAATTAATAAATCCTTCCAAGTGTAAAAAAGAAAGCCTTGTATGCATCATAATGCTCCATTCCCTGACATTGTTTGGGCCATTTATCCAAAGAAAGGGTCTTTACCCCTAACAGCTGCTGTTGTGAAAGCATAAATAGCAGTCTTTGCAATTGCTTAGGAGATCATGCCGGTGTTCAGTGTGATCGACAGGGCAAGTAAAGCTTCCTTGAGAATGCTCTGTGACACTGGTGTGAGTAACTTCAACCCTATTTATCAATTGCTCACCCTCACCCTATCCCCGCTTCCCCTTTTCGAGAAAAACTTTAAATATATATAAACGTTAAGAAATCTTGGGTGTGATTGTTGTACGATGCATTCAAGGATGAAAATAATGAAAATGATCTTGAGCATAAATAATGACTGTACCTAAATGGCCATAATATACTCCACTCCAATCTCTTTCCCCACCCATTCCACCCCTTTCTCCATTGGTCTGAAACCGCCTGTTCCATGACCATTTTAACTTCTTACAGTCACTTCTTGTTGTTGCCCAATGCGAATAACCCATTCATGCGAATCGTTACTGGCCCATAGTATTTAAAAAAAAAAACTCTACAGATCAATTGCCCAGTGTGTCACAGTCCCCAGGCCGACTATTTCAAGATACCAGCCCTAACATGTTTACCAACTTGCTGTAACTGGTCCTAATAAACTTCCGAAATCTAGGACAATAACAGTTGATGTAACAAAGGGCACAACAGCAATGGACAACTGTCCAGATGTAATCATTTGTCCTTGGAAAGCTTGGTGACCATTGAACATTGGCACATAATCAATAAGCCTGTCCCAGGTTAGGTACTCCTAACCATGTGGTATGTCAGTGACTGCGAGAAGACGGGATCAAGTGTTGATGGATTGCCGTGGAGAATATTAAAATCATAGGGAACAAACTCGTCCCATTACGGCATGCCTCCCTTGATTAATGTACACTTGTATTCTTAGACCCCCCACCACACCATCTTTGTTATAGTCTCTGCTTATTGGCTCATTACATACACAAGATGAATGGCCATCATAGTAAACAATCAAAATAGTGCCTTCTACTTCTGTGTGTAAACTCCCACCATTTTTAAAGTAGCTTCTCTGATTTTTGCTCATTACAGATATCAACCGTTCAAGTAACCAATCAAAAAAATGTTGCTTCCGAGGCGATGTATTTCTCAGGGGGTTAATGTTTATTTTGGTCCACTTCTGGTTATGGTATTAAAGGTGGAGGGGGGAGAATCGGCCTTCCTGAATTTAAGTGTTAATGTTAAAAATTGCTTCAGATCAATATAGCCACTCTCTGTAGCCTATAAGTCAACGAGGGCAAACGCCGAGCCAAGGCTGAGCAGGGCTAGAATTTCGCGGAGTCCAAAAATTCTAACTCTCCCCCAAACGAATCCACAAGACTCCAGTTAGGTTCTCGTAAACTGCTAAAAGTTACAAGAACTGTTTAGATAAGAATCCATAGACTCTCCAACTCCCCAACTATGAGATCCCAATGGACTCTCCGTAGCTATCTCAAATTCTATCTCTAACTCGGTGGGATCGAGGGCCAAAGCTGAGTCGCGACCTCTGCTAATAGTTGACTGAGGCCGAAAGTAGTGCTAGTCAATTAAGTGCAGTCGTGAGTGACGAACATGTTTTTGGGTTACACTAGGTGTTCATTTTAAAAAATTGGATTTTGGGCTTGGAAACTTTGTCCTGGAGAAATGGGCCTTTTTTAAGATCAACTTTATAACTGTATACTTTTTTCCATTATGGAAAAAAACAACAATAACAAAAACCACAGCAAAATAGACTGTAGGTCCCCCATATTGCACAGAAAAATTATTGCATTAACATAATTTGGTTTGAGTGGTTTTGTATCATCTCAAGTAATAGAATTCCCTGTGGATTAAATTTCCTGCATGTAACAGGTGAAGGAAGGCTGCTGTCACTTTAAGTTTGGTGGTTTGGGAGGAGAGATTGCCAATTGAACCTCCTTTTTTAGGAGGCGATATGGTGACCTATCAGATAATTTTGGAATTTTGTGGAATCATATTGCACTTTAATTTGCAATTTGGAGAGCCCTAAATGGCCTCTGGTCAATTAACAAGGTACAATTCATGATTTTCACACTTTTTGTTGCAATTTCATTAGGGTTATTCCTTTTCAAAAAAAAGGTTTATTCCCAAACTTTTTCAGTGCATTCTTGTGTTTTTGTTCCCTTTGGTCCCCCGCCCAACTTTAGTTGGCAATGGGGGGGACCCTATAGAAATGCTCCCCGTCCGTGTGTGCGTGTGTGGGGATATGTCCCCAACGCGATTTCTTTGAACTACAAGTGTGGGTGTCCATCTTGCACATATATTTCAATCCCAAGTACCGTTGGGGTGGGATCCAATGGGTGGTCATGTGTGCATGGGTCAAAAGTGTCAAATGAGGTCAAAATATGGTAAAAAATAGGGTTCACTTGCTATCCAACCCAACCTTTTAAACACGATATCTTTTGCTCTAATCAAGTAATTGTGTCCATCTTTTGCACGCATATATGTCGCTTAAGTAGGTGCCGGCGATGAGTTCGGAGATGGGTCATGTTCCATGGGTAAAGGTCCCATTGGTCAAAAAATTGCGATATAACCTTGTCACATTTGTGGTAGGATGATGAAACACTTGGTGGGTGTGCTCAACATTCTCGTTGCCGAAAATTTGAAGGTCATTTCAAGGTCCTGTGGGGTAATTCAAGGTGAAATCCCTAAACATGGTGGTATGATGATGAAAACAAACCTGGTGTGTGTTCAATATTCAGTGCCGAAAATTTTGAAAGGTCCTTTCAAGGCATTCAGGGTCCATCCAAGGTCAAATCTCTCTAAACATTGTGGTAGGATGATTAAACTTTGGTGGTTGTGCTCAACATTCGGTGCTGAGAAATGTTAAAGGTCATTTCAAAGGTCATGTGGGGTCATGCAAGGTCAAACCCAACCAAAAAAATGTGGTAGGATGATGACTTTAGTGGGGCGGTCAATATTTCAGTGCCGAAAATTTGAAGGTCATTTCAAGGTCATGCGGGGTCATCAAAGTTCAAATCTCTAAACTTGTGGTAAGGTGATGAAACTGTGGTGGGTGTGGCTCAACATTCTGTGCTGAAATGTTGAAGGTCATACAAACATGTGGGTTCCATTCAAGGTCAACCCTAAACAATGTAATAGGATGATGGAACTTGGTGGTGCGGTCAATAGTCAGTGCTGAAAATTTTTTAAGGTCATTTCCAAGGTCATGCAGGGTCATTCCAGGTCAATCTCTAAACTGGGTAGAATGATGAAACTTAGTGGTGGCGGTCAATATTCATTGGCAGAAAATTTTTGAAGGTCATTTCGTTATGTGGGTCATCCAGGTAAAATCACTATGCATGTTTGTATGGACTGAACCAGGTCATCGGGGGTCATCCAGGGTATTGAAACTGCTATGGTGGGAGCCTCTCTGGTTTCCTCCATGACAACCTCCCATAAGTTGTTCTTTTCCTCCGACCCGCGACGAGCGGGGACCTTTGTGGTTCGAGAACCGCCTTGTTCTGAATATGAATAGTTTAATTAATGACCATTGTCATAAGGTTCATAAATGACAATGTTCCAATTTTTTAAATTTGAGAAAATGTGTACATATGCGATAAAAAATTTTTTTAACATGCAAACATTTAAAGCTGAAGAACGACAGTTCATCAGCGGTGAAAAAGCGAAGTGTTTTTAGGTAACCCCCACCCCTTTAAATACTGTGGCCATTTTGGAGAAGTGACGTCTTTTTATTAGAAGTAGAAACGGAAAACAGATAAATATGAGGCTAGATGGAGATCTGCTCCACCGCCCTTTTGCAGTTAGGCGACGTGATGACTCTTGTGTCAGTGAATTTCACAGTAGATCCCTTAAACGACTTGGTTCAAGGCAAATCTACAAAAACACACGCACACTTTCAATCAAGGCATCATCGTAATTAGCGAAAATGGACAGTGTCAGGAGTGGGAGTAATGGGGAGGGGTTCATTATCATTGCACACATAGAAACCCTTGCAATTGAACATACCGACTAATAAGATATGGCATGTGAATGGATAAATATCCTGCACAGCTGCGATGTGCTCTGAGTAAGCAGATCGGTGGAAGCAGATTAAACTAGCTTCGCGTTCTCACAAAATGGCCGTGTGTTTTGCAGACAATTTACTGCACTGCTGGTTAATGTGTGCTGTAGTTGGGGTTGATGGCAAATCATGGCATTGTGAATTCAGAATGGTTGTAAATTTGTTGGCCCAGAAAAAAGTAATGAAATCTGTTGAAAAGGAGGACATGCATGTGCACGATTGCATTCATCCTCTTAGCCCGCTAGTTTGGTCTATTTTTTACACATGGGCCTGCTACTCTATAGCCCCCTTGCCATACGACTCATACCTGGTGATATACATTAGATTTTTTTTGCTCCAAGATGGAAATACCAAGAGTATATATAGGCCCCCTGTACAGTTGGATTCTGAATTTATAGTCATGCAGAGGGGTTTTGAATCACTCCCATAATGCACTGAAATGTGCCTATATTGTACTGTACAAAACACATAGTACTTAAGGATAAAAAGTGTTCTAGAAGTTTAAGAACCACAAGACTTTTCATGATCATGCTTAGTGTTCCTGAAGTACTAGCACCTTGTGGGCTAAAATGGGTGTAAAAGTCAGGATTTTATGGGTTAAGAATAGGATTTTGGTGGGATCACATGGCCATATTGAAGTGAAATTTCCTAAAACTTGTGCATTGTGGGATACATCCTCTGAGAGTCATGCAATATGCCTTTTCTTGCCCCATGGCATAACTATCTGTGCATGGATTTGGAGTTTTTGGCAACTAAACTTCCGGTGCTCTGATTTAGAAAATGACTAGTCAACTATTTCATTTCGATAAATAAGGTAGTGAAAAAAAAAATCAGTGGTGAATTCATGCACTATAATGCATATTACTATTCCAAGCTTAGCCAACAGTGAAAATGGTATAAAAGTGTTAACTTTTTAAAGGCAAGTGGAGGAGGTGCAAAGTTTTGAAATACAAAATGAGAACGCATATTGTAATGCTGCATCAGCCCATTTCAGAGGCAAAAAAAAAATACCCTAGACTGAGCTGTGACATTGCTCACTTCATTCATAATTTACAGCAATTGTTAAGTGTCTTTAAAGGCACCACATTGCTAGTTGCTTTGACACCTAGATGACATCGACTTCCAGTTCTTGATTAAAAGAGCGACTGTCGATACATCGACCAACAGTCGTTAGAACAGGAAAGTGACAAGTCCTTGGCGTGTGTACCATTTTAGACAACTTTTAACTAGATTGGAATATATTGTTTTGAACAAAAATCTGCTCAGATATTCTGTAGCAAACCAGTATTATTGGATGTAAACATTTAAATTTAAGAGTTGTGCATGGTTTGGTCTTCAAAAACATTATTTTGGTACTTTTAAAAATTTATATTATTTTAGCTGGTTTTCCAAAACTATCATAGCACCAAATCAATTTTTCATTAATTTTGGCTATAGTTGAGTTGTCAGATATGGTCTATATATTCGTGACATACTGGTAGACCCAAAGTCTGTAGTGGACCAGACTTATCAATAATTCACCCGCAATTAGATGATTTCCTTCTAAAATGCTCGTTTTTCAGGCGCCATTTCAAAATAACAAGCGTTGTCTTTGATGTGACTTATAATATGTTTGGTTATCAATTCTGGCTATTAATAATATTCAGTTTATTTGTTTTTGCTGAATCATGAACAGCTCTCTCTATTTTGTGTGGTTATCGAGGGAAAAATTGATCAAGTTATGTCTTGCATGTATGTAATCCAGGATAGATTAGTAAAGAAAGGGATTACGGCAACTGCTGTTACTTCCAATTAGGCCCCTCGCAGTAACAGTCCCGATGATCTGCCATTACGGCTGTCATTGCGATGCGTGATTCATTTCTGCAAATGTTGCGAAGTGCAAAATGAGCAGTGGAATTATTACTGCTGAGCTTTCATGTTTTATTGTGACGTATGTTGCGTGCTTACATTTCAATCGTGGGATGTTTTTACTGTTTAAAGGGGAACAAAACCCTAAATATTCGATCAGCACATGTTTATATACATATATGACCGTTCAAATAGAAGTGATTTCAGTCTCTCAAACCAAAATTAAAGCTAAATTGTGATATATTTCGCTGGCTTCTGTTTCGGTATTGCGTGCGGTGTTGTAAATATAGCACAGGGAATAAAGATGGCAGCTTCCATGATTGCGGTACAGTCGTGATATTTGTCGGAATAATCTGGATTTTTTTCGCAAGGAATACTCCAATGACCATGACAACCATCTGGTACGTCTTATTTAGGGATATTTCATTATATATGTGCCGATAGATTTATGCCAATAAATCCCTTTAAGTATGTATTTTCCCCTTTGTCATGCTATTACAGCCAGTACAAATTGCCTTTTTCCAAACCCCACATATCTATTCCGGGAGTATAACCCCACTTCTTTCTTCAAAATTCACCAATTTCTTTGCTTCCCAACCACAGGATCAATTAATAAAGTTCATGTGAGTGAGAAGTGTGGTAATTTCAGTAAGACCCCTCCCCCCAAAAAAGTTTGTTTGCCGTAACCCGTCCAACCCCATAAAAACCTGCCGGCTTAATTTTTTTAATGCAAATTACACAAAATAAAAAGAAATCTGCTCACTGACTCTTGATTTTCATTTACATTTGAAATCATTCTTTTACTCAGGCATGAGAATCTTCAGTTCAAAAACTAAATTCATTTGGTTTTTTTGCCCGAATTTACGCATTTTCATTTATTTTCAGCCCAATTTGGGGGTATTTTTGTTGGATTTCTCACCTTTTTTTTCATTTTTTTTTCCAATCTCATTTTTTTCCTGAAAGCAAATTCTCATGCGTTTTTTACCAACACCAAGACAAAAAACATAAAAACAAGACCAAAACAACTTCAAGTAAAATAAAAGATCATTACTATGCCATTGAAAAAAGCTTTACATAGTAGCATGTTGTATTCATTTTAGAGTAAAAACATTGGTAAGTTTAATCTTAAAAAAATCTGAACCAACTGACCGTAATATTTTTTCTCCATTAGGCCTATAATAGGCTTGATTTCAATTTGTAAATTCTTGGCCCCCGAGTGGTGGGTTGTGTCACATGTGACTCGATCTATTCCACTAGGAACATGCTTTCCAGAATGACTTAGGGTTTAGTGGCCAAAGTGTGAAAATCATTTCAGGGGAACAACAACCATGTTACTTTTTACGATGTCTTTTCCTAGGTAAAAGTGCTTCGTAGATTAGAAGTTTTAATCAAAAAACCCTGTATCATACACCATTTTGCTACTAAATATTGATTTGTGGCCCATTTTGTCCAGGGGAATTGCCCGAAAAAATCACACTTTTCGGTGACAAACATTTTCACCTAGAACACGCTACCAACTTGTGATGCTTACAGTCTCAATATAATATATAATGACCCTTTAGTAAATGTGAATATATACTTAAAGGTAGCAACTTATGGATCAAGTTTTGTTTTATTACCAATATATTTCATAATTTGCAACACCAGAACCATAGCAAATTTGAATGTCATTGACAAACAACATAAAAATTTGGTACCTTTTCGAAACAAAATTTTTCTTGCACAATAATATCTCTGGAAAGGAAGGGTCTCAGTGATGATTTACCTGTCGTTTTATGCAGAATTGAATACTTTCAAATTGATACCTAACTTTGCTTCCTTTCAAGTATAGGAATAATTCCAAAATCAAAAAAATGTTTCCCCTCAGACCCATTGATTTTTTCCAGTGCGTGAAAAAATTTGTTGTTCAATCAAATAGGACCCAACGAGAAACTTCTTAAAAGAGCTATTATAGGCATTCAAATTTAATCGATTATGCCCAAGCAAGTCCCTACGTAGTTATGGTATTGACTTTTTTCCCGATCTAAAATTGTGAGATTTTTTTACAATGTGCAGAATTCCAAATTTACCTAAATTTGGCGTTTCCAGGAACCCGTGAAAAAAAACGAAAAAGGGGAACATTGTTGAAAGGTTAATCGATTATGCCCAAGACATAGTTCCCACAAGAAATAGTATAAATTGTTGTCAAACTACAAATATTTCAGAATATTTTTTTTTATTAAAGCAAGATTGCAGTACAGCAAATACATAGGTTTATATGGGATCGGCATTGCACAATACCCCAAAAGGCGATATCTCCGAACACATCAACATTTTGAATTTTGACTTCAGATTTGCACTTTGAATTCTACACTAATTTGAATCCTAGAAACATGTTTGTTTCATTGTTTTCAAGCACCTTCACTTTCTTACACTTTTGGACAGTAAACCTAAGGTCAAATCTGATGAAACCATGTTTAGGACAGGATGGCAAGCAATGAGAGATGGACCAAAAGGGGTGATAGAAACAAATGGAAAAATGAGGGGATTTTTTTCTGTTTAATTAAAGGCCCGTAAACTTGGCAAAGAGGTATGCAAAAGGCAGAATGCAACATTCAAAGTTTATAGTCGCACAGTGTGCCAAACAGGGTTAATGATTTTACTTTAAGGGTAGTGTTAATCTTGAGTTTCCGAGTATATATTTTGGTTTGTAACGTTGCAAATATTTTATTATTGTATGTAAAAGTTAACATTCTATAAAGAAATTTGACATTGACCCGATGATGGCATCAGATAATGTCAAACTTGCCGTATTTTGATAAAAATAACTAAAAAAACATGATTTTGGCCTCCAAATGTTTCAGACAAGCATAACAATACCACAATTTGAATTTTTTTCATGATTTCTTAATGGTATTTTTAGAGACAAGAACAATGTTTCTAGGGAAACGGTTTTTTTTCATTGTTTTAAAAATAGAGCTTCTTTTCGAATAGAAGGAAAAATGTCAAAAAGGTGTTTTTATTACTTTCTTTCTTTTTTTCCAAAATTTTGGAGTATATATTGGAGAATATCTTCAGTTACAACCGAAAAATGAAAAATGGGAGAAAACCGTCCCTAGAGAATACCGATTGCTATCGTAGGAAAGTTAAACCAATAAACCTTACCTTTTACTTCGGTATTTGGAGTTATCTTGTCCCTGATCTGAAAATTGGCCAAATTTTTGCTAAATGAACAGTGAGCAAAGCTGTGTTTTATAAAAAAGTGATTTCACGGGCCATTTCAAGCTGCTCTTTCTCAAATAACTTTAACTTTACCTACTTCAAAATTGAAGTATGTTGTGCAAGTGATAAAATACATCTTTATGCCTATAAGAATAGAAAAAATTGAACATATCACACCTCTTTGTCTTCAACTCCAAAAATCAGAAGAAATTGAAATTGTCAATCTGGTCTAAATTAGCCTTGGTGGTTTTTACATTTTCAAATTTAATTTTTTGTTTTCCAAGATGTCTGTTCGCACAACAAAGTACATTAAAACATGCTGCAACGCTTCATTACGCAGCAAACATTCAAAATCACCGGCGACGTGAATGCTGCGCCATGCGCTTGACGGCGTGTAATGTGCTTAAATAAATTCCCGCCGTTTTTGTGACTTTTAATGGTCAAATAGGCTGTTTTAAAAAAATCGGAAACAAAAATACAACTCAGGATTTTCTGCAGTTGATACCTTTGTTGGTAACGATAGAACACTTTTGATGTTTAAATAAAAATGGTGGCAAAAATCAGACATTGTGTAAAAACAAAAGCACTAGGGTTCCCTGCCCTTAATTGCCTGGGTTACTACTGGCCTGTTTGATTGGCTCTAAGCACGCAACCCCCAAAAAAAAAAAAAACCCATCATATAACCTATGAACAACCAATCACAGACATTTTAAGAAACCTCTAAGTACAGTTTATGGTCTATTTGATTGTTACTCAAAGGTGAATTCATGTTTATCAAGTAATGAAACCAATCATATATACTGGGAAAGAAAGGTGGCATACATTGGGGTTGATAGTATAATTACCACTTACCGACATTGGTGTGCGGGAATCCTATTGGGTTCACATTTGGGGCTCACACAAACTAGATCATGCAGTCAATGAACAGTTTTATCAGCAGTCCCAAATGGACTAGAGTAAGGTTGAGGTTAGCCTAAAATATAATCAAGTGTACCATGTGATTGGACGAAAGTTGAACATCCATGTTGCACTTCCTCATCTCCTTGGATCCATTTCAGTAATGGTAAACATACCAGTCAGCGGCCAAGAACCATTGCGAGGCTCATTACATCGCGCGTTTGTTTTCCCGAATAGTATTTCAGAGCCAATGCAGGAGGATGATGCGTGATGTCACCCTTTACTACTACAGAAAAAGAGGAATTGTGGGGGGGGTTCGTACATCAGAAGTAGTCCCAAGATGGCCGGTTACGTTGAAAGAGATTTTATTTCTGAGCTTTTAATACCAAATATGCGGTGGTTTTTCGATGAGTTCAACCTACCAAAATCCTATGATGAGTTTTGTAGGGCGTCATTTTCTGTCTCTTAAAAGTGCTCTACCACTAAAAATCGTCGTATTCCTTGACTCACTTATATCGGTAAAATCGGTTAAATATGGTTTGTCTGAAAGTGTGTGAGACGATCTTTCGATCCATACCAAAATCAGCGAGGTGCGATTTTCAATTTGGATGTTGAAATTTTTTTTTTCTAAAATTTCCTCATTTTCTTTATGCCTCCGGAAAGCTTCCCATGACTAGCCAGTTTGTCCGCGTAATCATGAGAAGTTGACCAGGTTCACACGGGGATAAATCGGGCTAAACCCAGCTTCATAATCTTGCATCAGCATGCCTTGGCGGAGTGGCGGTGCTTTTTTTTAATTATAATTTTATGACATGCATATGCATGCCAGACAGAGTACATGTAAGCATAGCAATGCCCATTTTTTTTTCATGGGAACTGATCAGAAAAAATCACTATGGTGATAATGGTCAATGTTTTGGAAAGAATTGTACTATCATTCCATTGCCCTAGGCTAGGAATTCGACAGCCCCTGGCCTTGCCAATTCTGTTAAAAAAAAAGACAAAACTTCAGCCGCCACTGTTTCGTATTTTGGTATTCTCGCCTAGGCTTAGAAATGCACGCACTGACCTCTGAATTGCAGCATTTTATTTTCGCCGAACAAAATTACAAAGGTTAATTTTTACCAATTAAAGGATCATATTTCGGAATCATTGTGTGATTCTCGGTAACTTTATTTTTAACACAGTAGCAAATAGATGATTCCCGCAAAATTCAATTTTTTGAGAATCGAGACCGATTCTCGCACCTCTTTCTTCTACGAAATTCTGCCCTTGAAAGGGTTATATTCTTTCATTTTACCGCGGAAGAATTTAGTATTGTCTGCCAAATGCTACGAATTCGTCAACGTTACGGAATAAACCACCATTTTAAAGTTGCCGAATTTTTAATTGGTGGCAGAATACTAAATTTCATCTCCCCATCTACGACCAATTAAAGGATCAATCATCATTTAGCAATTAAAGGTCGGTACTTTGTTTACATTAACGGTCATTCAATTTACCAATTAAAGGGTACTTGCCTTCCTTTATACCAAGTTGAAGGGGCCATTCCTTTCCAATTAAAGTGTCATTCTCTGCCAATTAAGATGGGTCTTCATTTACGAATTAAAGGGTCATTCCATCCAATCATTACGAAGTAAAGGGTCATTCCAATCATTTACGAATTAAAGGGTCATTCCATCATTTCTGAATCAAGGTCCATTCCAATCGTTTCAATTAAAGGGCCATGCCTTGTTTACAAATTAAAGGCTACTGAATCATTTACAAATAAAGTGCCATTGAATCTTTAAAAATTAAACGGGTCATTTCACACATCATTTACCAATTAAGGTTTTACCACATAAAGAGTAAAGCCTGTGGTTAAAAAACGTACAAAATTTTGACTCTTCAATTTTCAAAAATACAATTTTGACCTTCATGACTCCATGAAAGTGCCAGTGCTTTCGTTGATAAACAAAGTAGGCTTTCATAAGAACAGTGTGTTTAATATGGTGTGCAAATAATTACAACTCCATCCTTAAGGCTCTGTTTTCATGCATTCAAATGTAATGCATGTACAATTCCATCATAATATGTTATGTAATCTTATATTGTCCAGTATATTTTTTATAAATAGGAGTCGCATTTTCACAAAATAGAAATTTCCTTCATTTGCTCTCAAATGATATCTAAGGAAAGCCATTGGTAAGACGAGATATATGTACAACCTAAAAAAAACATACCCAAAACAGAGAGGGACTTGATATGATGATAAAGACATCAGGTAATTGTAGGCAGGGTTGTAGCGAGCAACATTTTTAGTGGTGGGTGATATTTGACGAAAATTTGAATTTTATAATGTATGCCTGCATTTTTATAATGTTATGCCTAAAATACACAATTGCATAAAATGAATTAAAATTGTCAATTTTTTTGTTTTTTTTTTTTTTGGTTTTTTTTTGTGCTTTGAATGGTGGCTCTAGAGTTGACTTGTTGTTTAGGGTGGGCTCTAAGCTGAGTAGTGGCTTCTGCCGCCCACCACCGCCACTGTACTACATCCCTGTTTGTAGGCCAACGTTTAGTTTTTTCCATAACTTTAATCCAACAAATGTGTATATTACATGAATATTTTTGAAGAATCGTACTCACTGATATTAAAACCCCCAAAGTTAGGACCGATATCAAAACAGTTTTCATAGCGTGGGAAACATCCTACGGCGTTCGTGTTCTTGGTGTTAAACGCCATTTGCCGTCGTCTGCTGAATAAACTTTATAACATTGTTCGTTTAACCATAAGGAAGCTGATTTGGTCTTAATCATTTCGGGTAAGGGCTTTTTAGATAAAAGCCTTACAACCTGGCCAATATCGACTTTGAAAAATCTTGATGGCGCACTATTTTCAAATGTGCCAAGTGTCTCTTTAAGAACCATTATACCAAAGCAGGGGCAACGATTAAAGGACTATTATATTTTGGTGAAACCAAACAGGCTCACCGCACCCCCATTGGTTTGTTTTAATTTGCCATGTGTTAAAGTTTCAGGATTGAATAACCAGTATGGCAACACATAAAGCAGTGGTGTCATCATTAAATTCACCCCATAAATATGTGGCCAGGTTTTTCAGGATAACAACCCCAACATTTAAACAAATGGGCTTCAACTTCCATCTGTACATAATTTGCCATGAATTTGTGCAAAATATTTTTTGTACAAGCGGTTTCATATTTGTTTGTTACCATTGTGTCATATTTATTTTTCTATTGGTTTTTTATATCTTGTACGAATTGAAGAACCAAAATAAAAAGAAAATTGCAATGAGAAGAATTCGATCCACTTGTGTGATAGTTTTTAGTTAATTGTTTTATGACTATGCACTGTCAAATGGGAATCTTAAAAAAGGGGCATTTTGTTTTTTGTGAATCCTCATCCTCGTGCAACCCGCCCCCCCGATTGCTTCCAAAATTTGAGATTCGCATATCAATCCGAGCTGTTGCCTAATTATATTATTGTTTTTGTCCAAAAATAACTTTCATCAAATTCAATATACTCTGGAGGAAATTCAAAATTATATATTTTCTTTCTGGTCTGTAAACTGGACATAAATTACCACACAGTGGCCCATGATACAGAACACTTGCTCATAACATCAAACGGCACCATCGGAATCGACTGCGATTTTGGAAATCTTCTTGAGGATGTCCTAGTGAATCTAACTAAACTGACGGTGTTGGGATCACAAATGCACCTTTTAAAAAATAGGGTAGCTGCCAATGCATTTTAATGCTTAGTTTAAGTGTAAGAAGTTGATTTGGAGTGAAAAACAATGCTTCAATTTATTCTAGTAATGGAACTTTTTTTTGAAATTTGTATTGTTTTCTCAATGACCGGGGATAACTACAGAAGCAAACAAAAAAAAAAAACCTTCCAGTATCTCTTTTGGGGATTCGCAACAAATTGACCAAAAAGTTAACTCGAGGATGTTATGAGTGCAACTAACCAATCCTGAAAGAGGATGACCGCCTGAAAAATTGTAAATTTGGGCAAAAGAGGCTGAAAATATAATTATTAGTATCCTTTCCTGAAATTTACATCCCTGACTACTTGGCGATATAATTCCCCTTGGCAAGGGGTAGGATAAACCAGCCATCTGCACTGGCGTAGTTCAGTTAAGAAAAAATAGAAGCAGAAATCAAAGGACCTTAAAAGTGTGGTGTTCACAAATCGGTTTTATCTTGAGTGGTGACCCCGCTTTTCCTTTTTAAAAACATAGCTTGTTGATGACGGTCCCGCGACGACGGTCTATCGTCCAAATCAGTGTGGCTGGTCCTGGCAGAGGTCAAACGTATACAAGTGTACAGAATCAAAACCCACCCGTTTTCGGGTATTCGGAGTGGGATGGGTATAAAAAAAAATCCGTAGTCTTGACTCACTTTTTTCCCAAAATATCAACTGTAACCTTATTTTTTTAGAAAGTAAATATGTTATTTACGTCCATGGGAAGTAGGGGGGGGGAAGGGGAGGAAGGGGAGATGAATAGTGTTTCCTTCCCTTTCCTAGTCAAACATTACGAGATGGTGTTGAACTCTGTGACCTTTTAAACTGCTGACCAATTACTACTATTTTTTGTTTCACGCACACTGACTTCTAAAAATGTTCTTAGTTTTTCATAAGATTATACTTTTTCAAGCAAACGATGTTTCCCTTTCATTTGATAGCCACATTGTTACAATTGATGCAGGAAAACGGCCGCAATTGCGAGAGGGAAATGATCTTTCGAAAACTAAACGCCGCGTGGTTCATTGTGCATCCCGCTGTCTCGTAGCACACAAACCTAAGAGTTTAACCCGTGCTTGGCCGCGGACGGATACCCAGGTGAACCAACTTGACTCTGAATTCAGGGTAATGTAAATCCTCCATCCCCCTAAACAAATGTCACTTTTGTCAACACATAAAGGTGGAACGCTAGTGAACGGTGCAGTTGGATTTGGGACTATAGATTGCCGCACCTGTGTCCTTGAATCCTTGACTAGGTGCAATTTTTTCCATGGAACGTGAGTGCTACAGGATTGAAACCCAAATTTCATGGGGGCCATAGAGAGAGGAGTCATTTTCCTTTACATGTTCACAAAATAACAGGGTTTTTTTTTGTCATGGGGAAAGGGTAATACATTATGAAAATAATAGACAAAGGAAAAAGTTATTAAGATTCGTTCCATTCTTTAAATATATGCTTAATGAACTCTTTTGGGACCAAAAGGAAGATAATCACTGATACCTTTTTCATGTTGGGTGATGATATCAAACTGAGGTCATTACATTTACAGGCCCCCATTAACCCAGGATTTTTTTGAGGGGAGGGGCGAATTTTTGCAAAAGGGATTTTTCTCCCAAACTCCCCCCCCCCCTCCAAAAAGGGGAGGTTAAAAGCTGGACCTTTTTATCATTTGTGCCCGACAAAAAGCTCCATCCACTCGCAAAATATAATTTCTGGCCTTTTTTTTAGACCTCCTTTTAAGTTTAGTTTTTTTTTTGGGGGGGGGGTCCTTTGGAATTTGGGGGAATCCACCCCACCATACTGGTTAAAGGCCAGGTCATTTATCTATCTTAGGTATTCCTTTCACAAAACTTACAACATGCATACAGGACTCAGTGACAACTTATAAAATACTGTTGTTGTGTCTACACACAGGCTGAAATGCTGGGGTGTTTGTAATGCACTTTTTTTTACTGTACAATATGGATTTAAGAGTTCATTGGAACGTCTTGTATGAGTTCATCCTCATCACACTACATTTGTTTTGATTGAGTTCACCTAAGCCTATAAACTATATCACACAGACTAAAAAGCTTAACTTGATTGTATTAGAAGCTGTGGAATGCTCGAAATAAAACAATTTCTTCGAATTGACCTGGACATCATAGGAAATGTTTCAGGAAAAGAGGTCTCTTCCTGGAGTGAAATTATCAGGATTTAGAAGTGAATATAGCTGCAAAGCACATTGAATCGAAACAGGTTAGCCCGATTCAGAGTCACTGAAGCCTCAAAGAGTCAATTCTGTGAGATGCGTGGGGGCCCTTGCAAAGAGTAACCCTGGTATGATTTGCTATGAGCAAACGCTTACCATCATAAGATATGATTGGTATATAGAGGTAAAACACACTTGGATTGAGATTGTTGGCAAGAGTTAGTCTTGTCAAAGACGCCTCAACCAGGATGTCAGAGGCGCGTGTCGAAGGCGAAGCCTTGGCCGAGCGGAGCGAGACGTCGTCTTTTCACAAATAGGGATAGTTCTGTGCAAGCAAATGTATCAATCAAAGTATTATGTGGTCATTAATATGGGAGATGTACCAGACAATGATTGCTCATGGACAGATTATCTTTCAACTGACCCTTTCTTTAACCACAAGATGCATGCCCGACAGCAACATAAAACAATGCCACCAGACGGTAGTTTCACATTCGTTTGACCGCAATGCATTCGTACGGCGCCTTAGTATGTATTGCCCAATCAGATCCCAGGAAAGTTACAGAAGATTTATCCCGAAAAATAAAGAAACACAAAACACACAAAATAAATGCGAAAAGGCGATGTGCAAGAGACTCCCAGTGAGAGGGCGCTATACCACATTATGTACAGGGACTGTATATAGGAAATAAAAATAAAGTGCAACGCCTTGATGAAAGGCTATGTCTAAATCTGTTCATCCTTGTAAAGCCAATAAAGAGGAAGTTAAAACATATGCATATACTTAATTTTATGATAATATAAATTAGACTTTCTAAGGAGGTGACTGGACCAAAGTTGTCACATGATGTAAAACTTTCTAACAAGCAACACTAACTGGTACATCTTTTGCTGGTGTTCCCAGAACATTGTTAATTGGCATTTTCTTCAAATAGAAACACTGTGCACTTGTAACAACTGTTGAAACCCAGAGACTAGCCTGGATGCATTTAGTTTTGAAGACCACTGCATTGTCTGCTAAGGAACACGAGCAGAACAAACTCTGGCCTTAATCGCCAAAGTATATGTTTAAAAATGTAGAACACAGACCCTTTAATTTGTAGGTATAAAACTTTTTATGCATCACCCTGCATACACATATGTTCACTGACTTATCATGAATGTTTCGTCAAATGATGATTGCTGCCATGTTTCTCAATATGTGATTGTGTTCCTGTCGTCATGTTGACGGAGACTGAATGGAGAGGCCGTGAAAATGCGTGGATGTGGCTTTTGTCAAATAACGTTGGTTAAGTATCTAATTAAGTTGAATTGTTGAGTTGACGAGTTCAAACGTTTTTGGTACACTGCGGCTGGTATTCTGAAAGGGAGACTAACTTTAGACCTGGGTTTAAACCAGGGTTAGTCCTACAAGAGGGGACATTTTTTCCTTTCAAAATACTGTGAAAGTTAAATGTAACGGGTGTGAAAATTCCTCATGGATGGGCTGGAACAGCCCATCCATGAGGAATTTTCTCACTCGTTACAGCACACTTTTAGAGTATGTTGGAAGAAAAAAAGGTCCCCTCTTGTAGGACTAACCCTGGTTTAAACCCAGGTCTAAAGTTAGTCTCCCTTTCAGAATACCAGCCTGCATGTTGTTTAACTCAATCAGGCTTGCAAGTGATGCGAAGTAACATGTTGTGGCTGTTTCTATAGAAACTTCTTGAAATCAGACATAAGATGTAAATGTTCCCATATTGCAAGTGCTTCAGAGACGTCAGACAGAGAAGTGTGGGGAATGTGCCTAACTAGAAGGGTACTTGACTCATGGTACATGTTAGTCCAGAGGGTGTTTTGAATCAATCCCACAATGCATTGCAATGTGCCTATATCAGGGGTGTGATTCTTCAGGATTTTCCTGATTTCAGGAATTTTTAATTTCAAAATTTCCGCAACTTTATTTAATTTCAGCCCGATTTAAGCATTTTAGGTTGATTTTATCAAAATCAGGATTTTCCCACAAAACTCAATCACACCCCTGCTGTATGTTCTGTACTAAACACATGTCAGTACTTAAGGATTAAAAGTGTTCCAAAAGCTTAAGATCCACAAGAAATTTCATGATCATGCTAAAAATGCCCTAATTACTAACATTTTGTAGGCTAAAATGAGCGTAAAAGTCAGGGTTTTTATGTGTTAAAAATAGGATTTTTATGGGATCACATGACCTTATTGAGGTGAAATTTCCCAAAACTGGTGCATTGTGGGATTGACTCAATACACCCTCTGATGGTAGTCCAAAGATCTTATTCTAGCTTTGGCTTTGTGCCTAAAGGTAACATCTTGACATCATAGCAGTTGTGGTTCAAAGACGTGATTTTGTAAGCCCCATAGAGTACTGTGTAAATTAATATTGTTGACCAAAATGGGCACATTTTTGTCATGATTTCCAACCAATC
>JAMKCH010019696.1:0-52111 GCA_023653785.1 Ophioderma brevispina
TCTGGGTGTATCGGTTTTTCAAGTTTTGCTGTCCATATGTTCCAGTGCAAATTTCAAGTATTGACAACCAATATCCCAATCCTATCTAGGCGCAAGGCAGCCGAGATGTTGTTCAAAATGTAGCGCCAAATGTCCCTGTCCGTCAGTAAGTTGGGAATGGCAGATGGATCCTGCTGCATGTCTCGAGCAAATCACCATTCTGTTTGGGCATGGTAACCTCCAGCATGTGATTCCGAGACTACTTGATCAATTAACGATAAAAGGACCGGCAAATCGTGCTTGGCGTTGGGCAACAGAGATGAGATTGGAGGGATTCTCCACATTCGTCCGCGCCGCATCACTACTGTCGTATTTCACATTTTTGAGGTTTTTGCGAAATTCCGCCTACTTATTTAGTTCATCGAGTTCTTTCAAGGTTTACAAGTATCAAAATGTGAGAATGCCTAATAATTAGTTTATAATTATGATTTTTGAAATTTTCCTTAAAATCATCATATCAGTGTTTCACATACTGTAGTATTTTAAAATGTATCATTTACCACAGTGTTTGATATAGCGTCTCTTTGGCCGATTCAAATAAACGATTTCACATTACAGGATTCTATGTTGACGTATTTCCATCGTTATTTCGTAAACAGGCTTTTAACATAGTGATCTATTTTACCTACATTGAAAAACAACGGTGTAATATACGTCGTATTTTACAATAGACATTATTTGTGATTTCACAGTACAGCTTATACTTTGTAGCCTAAGTAGGATTATAATTGCAGTTTTAAGTGGATTATGGTTATAGTTGACTTAAAAACGTTTTCTTCCAAAAACAGTAAAGTCTAGATGTTTCTTTTATGCTTAGTTTTTACCGTATAGACATGAAAGGTCGCGTAGATTTTGAATTGCGATTTTTCTCGGAAAACGTGTTTTGTAAAAATTACGAAGTATTTGATTGGGCGACGATATATGTGCTTTAGTCATGTGCTCACGCCAGATTGTTTGCACCCCCTCATAGAATTAGATGCATCCCCAGTTTATTCCTGTAGCTCTTTCTTCATTGTCCTGGTCTCAGTACAATATCACAGGATGCTCTCTCACAGGATCTAAAGAACTTCAGCTTAGTTGAATTTGGAGATTACCAGGATGGCCATAGGTGGTGTAGTTGATTGCAGGCATTCCAAGCCTTGTCCTTTGAGTGACAAGAAAGTCTTTTTGCTGTCGGAAACTAGGTCCCAGGGTTTTGAAGTCCCTGACCTAGTTGATTGGGTACGGTCTGTAGTGCGAAGATTATCTTCCTCATTGATGGTCATCCTTCCGTCTTTTGGCATTTAGATATTGGTCGACTTTGTCGGCAGCATTCTCAAGTAATGTTTAGAGATTTGTGCACCAACTATAAGATCGGCTGTTAGGCTAGATCATCTCATAGTACAAGGTCTGTGAGATGATGCCTTTGGTGACGTCTAGAACGCTTGGGTTTGAGTGGCAATACTGTCTGAGGAGTAATCAACCACGATTACCAAAGAGGCGATTAGGGAGAAGAGTATCTCCTTGGGGATTCAATTAGTTGTTAGGAACTCCTGTGTGGGCCTATCCTGGTCTCACAAAGCTAGATGGGCTTATCATACGGTATGGAAATTGCTTGCAGTCTAGTCTGGGACACCATATTTGATAAGAATATGCAGCATTACAATCTCGTTAACACTGTGAAGCCTGGGAAAAGCTACAACACAATTATTGAACTTTTTTTCTTGGAAAGTCTCAACTCTTGTATGATCCTTCTGAGGGCAAACATCTGAGGTAGTGTTGATATAACTTTAAGAAAAACATCCGGTTAGTCTGAGAATGGGATCTATGCGAGCAACGGATTCTGTTTGAGCAGCATTGATTTGTAGATCTTAGAGGCCAGCGGTGACAGTGTGATTCACCTGTAGAGTTTGGTCGTTGGAGGTCACCTTTCTTTGGGAGAGGAGGATGTGAACGATGTTAATATAATAAGGCAGGTGGTTTGTTTCCCATGTTGATGTCCTTCACAAAAATTCCAACGTGATCATGAAAAGGGGATTCTTCCAGATTACTCAGGAAATGTGTCGGCCAGGCGTCTTGTAGTAGTAGTGTAGTTCTAAAACTTTATTTATTCAGGGTAAAACTCAAATCAGTTATGACAAATGTCTCCATGAGACCCTGATTACATATATAATTACAAGTGAAAAATAATAAAATTGATACATGTATGACAAACAATGAATTTATGTGATAAAGTGGAAAAACAGATACATTGAGCAGCATAAAATCAGATTCAATCAAGGTTGCCTTAAATACATAACATACAAGGAAAAAGATACAGCAATTATCATTCGAACTGCAATAAATAAAGCAGCAAAGCATCAAAACAAGATTCCAAAACACAATATAGATTAAAAGTGGTGACATTCATTCTGAAAAATTTCTGCGACTGTGTGAAAGATTATTTCACATTCCACATCTTGGTGTTGTTCAGTTTCTTCAGGCAGATTAGAAGTCTTTCTATAGTGAAAGGTCCAGTCTTTAGAGGAAAGACATCTGCTATCTTGTGAATTTGAAGAAAGTCATCAAGGTTTGTGTTTTCTGAACTGGTTTGCCAAGTAAAGAACTAAAGTGCTGAAACCATGTGTCGAGACAACTCTTCAGTTGTTTCACCTTTTAGTCTTATAGTGGGGGGTTACTTTCGTATCATCGCTCCATTCGATCATGCCTCCCAGGCCAGCAGCATGCTTGTATTTGTTCTGTAGGGTGTCAAGTGCTTCAGCCTTTGACTTACCATGCTCCTCAAGCACCACGGTGTAAGCATCGCAATTGTGTTGTTCAGTGGCACATCAAGGTTCTGCTGGACTTCTGGTGGATTTAGTACAGTGCTTTCTTGGCTGCGGACAGTTTTTCTGTGGCTTTGATGACTTTGTTCTTTGAGGCAAAGGCAGTAGTCTCTCTTTCTTTCTTCTAGGTAGCATCTCCCGTGCAATTTCTTTGTTGGCTCGTATACTGTGCTGGGATTCTAATCTTCAAGCTCATCAACAAGAGTGTTGAACCCGTTATGTTGTGTGCTGAAGTATCCTGCTCTCATAGCTTTGTATCTCCCACTACCTTTCTCCCGTCAATTGTTTTCATGGATCTCTGGGGGAGTTTACTCTGACGCAAATTATCCTGCTCCTTCAATGAGACAATTCTTGATAGACTTAGCTTCAAAAGTGTCGTAGGCTCGTAAGTTATTAATGCTGTTAATCCATCACCAGAATGTAGTCCAGCCTGGACCAGTTCTCCATTTGGGCGACGGTAGGACTGCCTGTGGTCAGGTCTACTTGCCTTTGATTTTGGATTTTGTTGCCAGGGCAACAATGCTAAACCGTTTCATTCCCGAAATTCCTCAACGCACACCCGACCTCTGCTGGACCTGCCTGCTGCACGCGAACAGCGCGTCCCCAGCCCAGTCTAGCACCGCAATCTCCATGGATGCACAGAAGAGGGCTGGAACTGCACCGGTGGCAGTGGACAGTCCCATGGTAAAAGCGAGAGACATTTTCATCTGGATGGTAGCATGATTACCCATCAGTGTAAAGCTCAGCAGGATGGCGCTCATTACAGTTGACAAGGCTGGCACGTGAGTGACTTGAGAGCCTTGATGAGAAAGAAACCCCACACCCTCCTGTAGCTTGGTTTTTCTTATTCTTCCATACGGAGGCTCTAATATGTGCATAATCACGGATGCTTTCTCCTGTATTAGAGGCTCGCTGTGCACAATTCGGTGTTCTGCATGCAGTTGACAATCAATATAATCAGTTGTGCTTCATAACCAGTTTTCTTCCTTTCTTGAAACTGTTGTTGATATTGTCTGGACGTTGTATGTGTTTATGATGAAAGCAGCATTACGTTTAAACAAAGTTGTCCATGCATCTTTTGTAAATATCAGGGTTGGACCTTCCATAGTCTTTAGGACCAGCCCATCATCCGAATTGGTAAGACCAATTTTGACTCATGAAGCACAGACTCAGGAAGCACAAAATGTGTTTTACGTTGTAAACAATTCAGCTTGTCATTGGCTAAATAGTAAATAATAATAATATACAATAACTTATAAAGCGCCAACTGCCAAAGGATACTAGGCGCAAGAAGGAAGGAAGAAAAACAGGAAAGCCTAATTTGGCAAGGGGGTATGGGGTCTGAATGATAAAAAATTGTTCTAAGCCAGAAATGGATAATCAAATGGCTAAATTGTGTAGCACATGTAATCTACTAAATGTTTTTAGTCGATCGCAAATCGGACATTCGGTCCCCGAGAGTGGCGGGATCAAAGTCAAGTAGTGTACGCGAAATTTGCCCCAAAATGGAGTCAATCTCTATATTTTATCATGTGAAAAATTTCAAGGGGTTATATTAAGATATTTAAAGATATTAATTTAAGAACTATTAACACATTCATTTGGGCAGTTGAAGTATCGAAATACTATATTATCCTTCCATAATTTAAAGTTATAATGTCACTGGGTGATTTTTTAATATAATTTTTATTGTTTTTCTCACCCTGCGATATTAAGAAATTATTTTTGGAAAAAAGTAATTACAGACAATGGAGCACCTATTTCGATGATTCTTTCATTATAATTTATGATAATTCAGTTAAAATGATTTAAAAAATAATTCCATATTTTCACTACAAAAGCGCCCTCATTGGTCTAAATTTTGAGGCTATAACTCATTTCGTTAAAATACGTACAAACTCCAAAACGAGAACGAACGTAACTGAAAACGCCTACATGCTTGAACATGAAATTTGGCACACATATTAAGCACATATAGGCCCGAGTGAACCATGAAGGCCGAATTTTTAATTGTGTTCCCAATTCAAATTACGCCCTGAAATTATGCGATTGGTCGATTGCCGGTTTGCCATGGCAACGGTAAAGCCAAAAATTCCGGCTTCATGTTCACTCCGTATTTAGCAACTCCTGCATATGTCACCCACGTTTTGTCCCAGTAGCATTTAGTTTATTTAGTTACATTCGTTCTAGTGTTGAGCAGCAGAGGCCTTACTTACGGGTTACCATGGCAACCAACAAAAATTTCCTGTATTTAAAACTTTGTGACATGGGCTACAATATTATATATAACATGTATATAACACTATTTAGGAAAATTAAGAAAAATCATTTCAAAGTTCACTGCTTGAGACCCGCATACCCCCCCCCTTAACGTAGCTGGATCCGCCAGGTCTCCAGCAACCTTTTCTGTTGAGGATGGTCCCTTAGCCTTTATCTTTCACGGTAACACTCTGCCACAACATCAACATATAACAGCACAAACATGGGTATTACTACCAATGGATTCTTTTATTTTTGCTCCAAAGTCCAAATATTGGAGCGAGTATATATTAAAAATGCGGCCATTTTTGAACTTCAAGATGGCCAGCCTGAAGGAAAACAATCTACCTCTACCACTTTCCTGAATGTAATAACCATGTTCCTTGGCATCACAAACATGGGTATTGCCACTAAATGGAGCCTTTTAATGTTGCTCAGAAATCCAGATATTGAGGGAAAGTGACATTTCAAAATGGCGGCATTTTTGAAATTCAAGATGGCCACCGGACGGAAACAATCGTTGCTTTTCGGATGTAATTTTGTGTTCCTTGACATCACAACCATGGGTATTTTAATTGCCGCCAACTCTAGCCTTCTATTAATTGCATCAGAAGTCCAGATAAGAGCTAAATATGTTGAAAATGGCGGCCATTTTTTGAAATTCAATATGTCCGCCTGAATGCAAACAATCTGCTAAAATCTGCGAATTTCTGGATGTGATATTTGTGTTCCTTGACAGCAACAACATGGGTATTGCCACCAATTTGAACCTTCATGTTGCTCCGAAGTCCAGTTCTAGGGCAAATATGTTGAAATGGCCGCCATTTGAAATTCCAAGAGGGCCGCAAAAAAAAAAAGACCAACGGAAGGGATAAAAAATTGGTAACAATTTGAATTGGGATTCCTGGGACGCATTTCTACATTTTAAGACCCAAAATTCCAATTGTACAAAAAGCCACGCAAATGACACACCGTCCCTTACTTTACTGCGGTGGTTTTGCAGATACAGCAAACAGACGAATAGCAGATGTCTGTTTGGAAACTTTCATTTGGCGTTTAGGTATGCTTTCCCCCAAAGTGAAAATCATTATATCGAAAGAATTGGAATGTTATTTTTGGCTCATAGTTGTATATGAAAAGAGCTTGTGATATAGTAATCATAATCTGCAAAAAACTCATTTCGCCAAATTGGTCGATTGGCCTGTTTGGAAGACTCCTGACGATATGATGACAGACTTTTGAAATGGAGGTGCCCCCTCAGTGTTGGACTCTGGTCAGGCCTACCATAATGTGGCCATTCCCTGACATCAGCACTATAAGAAAAAGATTCGTGCATGTGTGCCGGACTCATGACTATGTCCACTTGTGTCCGACAAATATTACGCAAAATTCACCAAATTACCTTGTTTTATGTATGATGTAGATGAACTTTGTTATGATCCTCGTGCTGGCTTTAGAAATTTGATGTTTGCCGGAGTGTGCATTTGTTGTTATTTCGAATCACAGCTGATTTCGTTGTGTTTGACTGAAGTTTTTGAAAGGGGCACATCCACATAATGGTTGCGTCGTAGTGACCTTTTTGTGTGTAAATAGATTGTTCCATGTTGTTTACAGGGGTGGTACAAACGGTGAAGTCCTTTGATCTAAACGATCTCACCAAAAATATTTTATTTATAATTTTTAGGATAAAATGTTAAAACTGTTTCAGCTTACCATAAAATACGCTCAATGCGTGTTTTGCTAATGAACGACGGCCTGATGATGCATGGTTTTGTCCTCTTTTTTTCGTCGTGAACGCCCGACTTCGGCGACCGTTCACGACGAAAAAATATTGGTAACCAACCCATGGCATTATCAGGCGTCTTCATAGCAAACACGCAATTGACGGCGTATTTTATTCTCTAAGTAGAAAAAGTTAGGGGCAAATGGTCCAATGAGAGTGATGGAAAGGACCAAACCGCAGAGCACTCAAAGATTAAAGTACACACCCCCTTCTCGTTTTTTTAGAGACCGCTTAAAAGAATCCGTATTCCCCTGGAGCCCTTGTCCGTTTCAATAGACAAGGAAAAAGTTTGAAAGTAGTTTGCTGCCCTGTGCGTGGTTAAAAATTTATGTGTCGTAATGTATATAATTCGGTTGTTCTTGCATGCAGTGACATCAATATAATACAGTTGTGCTTCATATAACAGTTCTTCTTTCCTTGACTGTTGTTGATTAGTGTCTGGACGTTGTATGTGTGATGATGAAAAGCAGCATTACGTTTAACAAATTGTCCATGCATTCTTTTGTAAATATAGGGTTGGGCCTTCCAGTAGGCTTTAGGACCAGCCCTTATCCGATGGTAAGACCAATGTTGACTCAGGAAGCACAGGACTCAGGAGAAAAGCACAAATTGTTTACGTTGTAAACAATTAAGCTTGTCAATTGGCTAAATAGTAATCATAATTAACTAATAATACAAGAACTTATAAGCGCCTACTTGCCAAAGTATACTAGGCGCAAAGAAAGGAAGGAGAAAACAGGAAGCTCAATGTTGGCAAGGGGGGGATGGGGTCGAATATCATAAAAAAATTGTTCACAAGAAAATGAGATAATGCCAATGGTAAAATTGTGTAGACTGTAATCTACAAAATGTTTTTTATTCGATCGCAATCGGGACATTCGGTCCCGAGTATGGCTGATCAAAGTCATAGTGTACGCGAAATTTGCAAAAATGCATATCTCCTATATTTTATCATGTGGAAAAATTTCAAGGGGGTATATTTAAGATATTTAAAAGATATGATTTATGAACTATTAAACAATCATTTGGGCTACGTGACAGTATAAATACTTATATATCCTTTCCATACTTTTAAAGTTTATTAAAGTCACTGGGTGAATTTTTTTGATTTTATGTTTTCTCACCCTGCGATATTTAAGAAAATTATTTTGAAAAAATTAATGTAACAGGACAATGATGCGCCTATTTCGATGATTACTTCATAATAATTATGATAATTCAGTATAAAATGAAATTTAAAAATAATTCAATTTTCAAATCAAAAAGCGCCTCAATTTGGTTACTAAATGTTTCGGAGGCCTATAACTCATTCGGTTTTTATTTATTTATTTAAATACGCAACATCCAAAACGAGAGCCGAAGTAACTAGAAAAACGCTACAGCCTATGAACATGAAAATTTGGCACAACCGATTAAGAACATATAGGCCGAGTGAACAATGAAGGCCGATTTAAAAATTGTGTTACAAATTCCAAATTACGCCATGAAATTATGCGATTGGTCGATTGCCGGTTGCCAGGGCAACGGTATTAAAAATTGGGCTTATTGGGCTTCATGGTTCACTCAGTATTTACCTCCCTGCAGATGTCACCCAAGGAAGTTTCGTGTCCATAGCATGGTGTTATTTGTACTTAGTGCTAGGGTAGCCCATCAGAGGCCATTACGGGGTTCAATGCAACCAGAGAGCAAAAAATTTTCTAGGATTTTAAAACTTTGTGACATGGGCTGGCTACAATATGATATATAACATGTATATACCACTATTTAGGAAAGGAAAATTAAGAAATCATTTAAAGTCATAGTTCGAACCCAGTACCCCCACCCTTAAGTGCTGGGAATTCGCCAGGTCTCCAACAGCCTTTTCTGTTGAGGATGGTCCCTTAGCCTTTGTCTTTCACGGGGACACTCTGCACAACATCAACATCAATAACATCACAAAAATGGGCATCATTACTACCAACGGATCCGTTTATGTTGCTCAGAAGTTACAAATATGGACGAAGTATATATTAAAAATGGCGGCCATTTTGAAATTCAAGATGGCCACCTGAAGGAAAAAAAAAAAAAAAAAAAAAAAAAAAAAACAATCTACCACTTTCTGAATGTAATAACACATGTTCTTGGCATTCAAAAACATGGGTTGCCACAAATGGAGCATTTTGATCTCAGAAGAAATCAGATATTGAGCGAAGTACATATTAAAATGGCGGCCATTTGAAATTCAAGCAGGCCACCGGAAGGAAACAATCGGTGCCTTTTGGGATGTAATATTTGGGTTCCTTGACATCACAAACTTGGGTATTGCCGCCAACTCGAGCCTCTATATTGCTCAGAAGTCCAGGATAGAGCTAAAATGTTGAAATGGGGACCATTTGAAATTCAAGATGATCCCGCCTGAAGGAACCAATCTGGACTTTTCTGAATGTGATTATTTGTGTTCCTTGACTCACACAACATGGGTATTGCAACCAATTTGAACCTTCTAGTTGCTCAGAAGTCCAGTTATAGGCAAAAATATGTGAAAATGGCAGCCATTTTGCAATCCAAGATGGCCGCCAAACGGATGAGGATAAAAAATGGTAACCAATTGATTTGGATTCTGGGACCATGACTACTTTTTAAGACCAAAAAAACTTCCAAATTGTAGCAAAAAAGCCAACAAATGACACACCGTCCCATACTTTACGATGCGGTGGTTGTCAGATGATACAGCAAACAGACGAATGCAGATTGGTCTGGTTTGGAAGACTTCATTTGGCGTTTAGGTTATGATTCCCCAAAGTGAAAATCTATTATATCTAAAAATTGGAAGGTTATTTTTTGCCTCAATATTTGTATATGATGAAAAAGAGATCGTGATATAGTATTCAGATATGCAAAAAAACTCCAATTTCGCCAAAATGGGCGATTGGCCTGTTTGGAAAGAACTCATTGACGAAATGATGACAGCTTTGAAATGTAGTGCACCCTCAAGTGTGTGGGGACTCTGGTAAGGCCACCATAATGTGGTCACTTTCCCTGAACAGCAGCACTATAAGAAAAGATGCGGCATGCTGTGCCGGACTCCATGACTCCGTCACTTGTCCTGACAAAATATTAAACGCCAAAAAGCACCAAATACCAGTGATTTTGGAATGTATGATGAGATGACAACTTTGTATGGTCCTCGCTGGCTTTAGAAATTGATGTTTGGCCGGAGTGTGCATATTGTTGTATTTCGAATCACAGCTGATTTCGTTGTTGTTGACTGAAGTTTTTTGAAAGGGGCCAAGGCAAATCACATAATGTTGCGCCGGTAGTGACTTTTTGATGTGTAACTAGATTTGTTCCAATTTGTTTAAGGTGTGGTACAAGCGGGTGAAGTCGTTTTGATCTAAAAACGATCTACACAAATATTATTTATAATTTTAGGAATAAAATGTTAAACTTGTTTAAGAATTACAATAAAATCGCTCAATGCGTGTTTCGCTATGAAAGACGGCCTGATGATGCATGGGTTGACCATATTTTTTCGTCGTGAACGCACGCCTTCGGGCGGCGACCGTTCACGACCGAAAAAATCTGGTACCAACCCATGCATTATCAGGCAGTCTTTCATAGCAAACACGCATGAGCGTTTTTATTTTATTCTCTAGTCATAAAAAAAAGTTAGGAGAAAATGTTCCCAATGAGATGTGATGAAAAGGAACAAACAGAAGAGCACTCAAAGATTAAGAACACACAACCCTTCTCGTTTTTTTAGAGACCGCTTAAAAGAATCGAGTCCCCCTGGAGCACCACTGTCCGTTTCAATAGACAATGGAAATAAAGTGTTGGATGAAAACGTAGTGTTGCTGCCAGTGCGTGTAAAATTATATGTGTCGTACTGTATATAATATTTGATGTGAATTTTAGAAAAGATTCTCTGGGCTTATTTTGGACATTTACTAGATTATGTTTCATGAATGGGAATGTGCAAGAAGGAGATTACGAAGGGAGGGCGTATTAAATGAAAGGAGGTGGAAAAACAAAAGTCAGTTAACGTAGTTTGAAACAATAAATGGCGGGTATGTAGTACACACATTTCAGAGTCTCCAACACACTACACAGCAAAGGCGCAATTGTCCAAGCTGCAGGTTCATGATAACGATAGCAACGTTGTTTTATTTGATTTGTTTTCAGACACGATTTTTATGCCGAGTCTTATCCATGAGTGCCAGACAACATTTTTGTAGAAGAAGAAAAACGCAAAATTCACTAAAAGTTGTTAATTTTTAGCCTGTTAAGTTAAATATAAACAGGCTAAAAAATGTTAGTTAAAATATTGGGATGGAGCGGGGCCAGCGCGGTTAGGGCGATTGCCTGTGGCGCAAATACCAGCAAAATGCCCGGGTTCGAATCCCCGGTGGGGTCGTGGCACTTGCGGGGATTTATTCGGGTACTATCATTCTGGATTTGATCTGTATACCTGCTATTGATTAAATCAGAATACCGCTCTCATATATGGTTCACTGGGAATTGGGCAAATGGATCATGAAAGCATCCCATTCTTCGGAGGGGGGAGTTAAGCCGTCGGTCCCGTGTACAGAGAGTCACACTGTACATGTAATCGCAGTCAGTGTCGAAGAAGAGTGTAGGCGTGCAAACCCATGACTGTGCACAATCCGCCCAGCCTCAAATAGCGGGCCATTTTAGGAGAGTCGTCCGTATCATGGATACACGCGGCCGGGATCAGCACACTAGTTGAATAAATCATGACACCACCACAAGCCATTACCATGATTCGAGGATACGCTAAGAAGAAAGAAAAGTTAAATATTCATTGTGCACAATAAACATGATTCGGTAATTAATTCAATATGGCCGCCAATGCAGTGATCGTTGATCTACTTTTGTCTGCCAGATTGATAGTATGTGGTTTCTATCCTGATGTTTTGAAAGTCAAATTCATTATTAAAACCATATTTTAAAAAAAAACGTGACAATCGAATTCGTCATCATGCATCAAAGCTGGCTTCGATACTCTAACATTGATTAACTTTATCAACCTAGAGGTGCAATGTTTGTGTATATCCCAAGTCAATCTGCTCGTTTAGCATATCATTATGTAATCAGAGTAATTGATACAGTTAGATGCAATCCAAGATAGTTGGGATTTTTTTTGGAAATGCTCATCCAAAACTAAAAACCACAAAGATACATCTTTATGCATTAATAAAAACACGTGAATTGCAATTGACTGCCGTTACTTACGACATTTGCAGCAATATTGGACGCCCATTCTAGGATGCCATCTTGGTAGCCTACAATCATTGGATTATCTTATGATATTAAAATTGCTCTGAATGAGGTTTTCATTTGATTTTTCAAATACAATTATGCGTTCCAAAATAGATACATTCAGATGCTTTAGTGTATGAGTGGACATATTAATATTTATTAATTACATGTTATTGAATCCTATTTTTTATTGAACACACAAGGGTTGATTTGAATGGACAGGCACAACAATGACAACTTTTGAATTATTAATGGATGAGTTTTTAGTTTTTGGTGGCCATTTGATTTTTGCCGTTTTCTTTGAAAAAATTGCTCAAGTTTCTTCGTTTGCCACCGTCGGTTTGATCAGCAGGCAAAATGGTCTTAGAAACCGTGATTTTTCTAATGTTACTAATACAGATAAGAATGGTGGATAGTAGCTTGGAACTCAAGCCATGAGATAGTGACCCCCAGCACACTAGGATCTTCATGAAACCCTTAACACACCAAAAATATACCCCAAAATACCACCATGAGTATTGATGTTGTATTTGGGGGATTCCATTTCGATTCGAATTTTGGTCATCAGTGACCACGAAATTCCCCCGTGGCATTTGGGGTTCGGCAGTCCAAGTCCAATGCTGTGGTATTTAGGTTCTGCTTATGCAATTACGCGCATACTATAGTAGAAGGACCAGCCTGTAGATCCGTGACCACACTCTGGAGACAAAGATTTGAAGGAGTCTTGGGGTTCCTGAATCGATGTTTTGACTTGGGCGCAGCCGCGGCATGTTCGACATTTTGGGAAGGGGCAACAAAGTAACACGGGGGTAAAAATGAGAACTGTCGCAATTGCATCATATGATGTCAAATTACTCGCCTTATAATACGGGAATATAAAAATGATGTTTGTATAGATCGACTTCAAATAAGGGACCTGTGGCAAAAATGTTCAACGGTCAAGCACTTTCAGCAAGGCAAATTGTTAATATAAACAATTTTAAAGATGTAGGTGTCTAATTATATGTTTTCTGCATGACAAATTCAATTGTACAATTTTAATAGTTCAAATGTTACTCTTGACCTTGAAGTGCAAAATGGCGGCTATTCATTCTTTCACCCCACGACCGCCTTCAAATCATTGTCTCCAGAGTTTGGTCACGGGATCTACAGCTTGGTTGCTTCTACTACTAATTAGCTAAATGTAGTAAAAACGGATATTAGGAATTGAAATGATGCAAAGCTAACCAATTAAAAGTTGCTTTTAACCACGGATAGATATTGACAAAAAAAAACCATTAGCTTCGGATTAAAATGAAAAATAGAGATTATATTTACACATTAAAAAATAACATACTCCAAAACAGATAGATAGGGACATTGATTGAGAGACTAAAGACAAGATCCAGGTAATTGTGGGCTTTGCCCGTAATTTAATCAACCACTATTACATGGATATCAGAGACGCGTACTCATTGAAAAAAAAAAAAAAAAAAAAACGTACTCACACACCAGAGGTCACAGGCTGGTCAAACAGGGTGCATCGCCGTTGGAATCAACTCCGACGTGTGTTTATGTATTAAACGCCATATCCGTCGGTAGCTGACGTTCCGTTTACCAAAGGGCGCTGATTTCAGCTGAGGGCTAATGAGATTAAAATCTACAACCAAGCAACATATAAAAATTTGGAAAAATTGAGAGCGCACTATTTTTCAACGTTATTTTTCAAGCCCGCATTCTCTGGTTATAAAAACATCTATAGAAGTACTCCCTCCGCCATACGTGGATTTAAATTATGTTTCTCATAAATTCTTGATTACATGTAACAAATGTCCAACTTTCTTTTGCGACATTGTCCCGCATTTCTCTGCAAAGGTTTAACAGATAGTTAAGTACTTCCCGTTAGTCGCTCTTGATATTTTTTTGAATAAACGAGACCTCCGAAGAGCTGTGTTCCTCACATTGCAAATGTGAAAGTCTTTTCTAAAAATAAAGCGCCCTCTCAAGATTTTCGTTTCAAAATGATATTTTTTGCATGGTTGTAAAGCTTTTATGACATTAGCTTCACCTGGGAATGTATAACCAAAATCAGAGCCCTTATGGTAAACAGAACGAGTCATAATAAAATCACCCTCTTATTATGTATTATTAGCAGACGACGGCGGAAATGCGTTTTCGTTAAAGGCAAGACTCAGAGATTTCCCGGGGAGGGCGCCCTCAATTTTCAACTTTTGTCTTGTAACGAGTGTTTTTATTTGAACGTGATAGGCCGGAATCGGACATAATTTTAGAGGAAAAAAAATCTTTTTTAAATTTTAATATTTGCTTTTTTTTAAGTATATGAAATGGATAATATAATAAAGAAGATGAAAGATGAAGGACAAAGCGCCCGTGTGGGGGTCGAACCACCATGCAGGGAAAAGGTTAGATCCACGATCAGGACTTAGTTTTACAGACTGCACCACGAAAGATCTGTTTTAATGTTGAAAATATAATACCTTACCTACATAAATGTTTTTAAAAAAAAATAAAAAGCCACCAAATTTTTCTAAATTTTACACTTTTGCCGTAGCGAATAATGATTCGATTGTAAATTCTCAACAATTACGCCAAATCGGTCAAATTTGGTATCAATTTGAAGAGAAAAGACACATTTCACTTGCCTATCCATCACCTTGATGATCATCGTGAAGTGTAAATTGTTTGGGTGACCTTTCCCGAGCATCGAAGCTTCCGAAGACGATGCTTCCGAAGCCGAAGAAGAACGCGGGACAAAACATGTGATATGAAAAGTAATGTGCTCTAGACGTTATTCGTGACGTCACGGGTCATTTCAAATAAATCAGTAAAATTCATTTTTGGCTCAGATGTATGATGTTTCGTATGTTTTCATACAATGTCAAAATGTTGGCTACACAGGATATTGGGCAGTAGGGTCATTAGCTGGTATTTTACTACGAAAGTATTGATTTGGAGAGTTTCCCCTTTTTCCCCCAAAGCCTAGTCGTGTGCTGCGACCACTGACCTCTACACACTGGTATAGGCCATCTCCCCGGGGGGGGGGGGCCACTTGTATTCACAAGGGGGTGGGATATGATGCGTGAACAAGAAAAACGCCGTAAAAAGGTTCTTTTTTTCCAACAGGCGATGTACGCGCGTAACATTGATTAGGCGTTGTAAAAAACAGAAAATATGGAAAAAAAAGGTATGTTTTTTCGTAACCCTTGAAATTGTGATGTACGCGGATCAAAAATCATAAAAAATATTGTAATTTGGAAGGCCCCAGATATAAGGGTATGTTATCAAAACAATGCATGGCTTACTTGTTTAGTAGAAAAAAACTGACAAAAGACTTGTTTATTGTAGCAAAACCAGAAAAAAAATGCGTGTGTAGGGGTATGTTTTTCAGTCGGTGGGGGAAATACTGTTAGGGTCATTTCGAAAGTCCGTGTTCACGCATCATATCCACCTTGGAATACAACTGGCCCCCCCCCCCGGGCCATCTACACGGCGGATTTTTGAATAGAAGGCCGGGTGAAGACACGGAAGTTGCCACAGCGTCCCGTTTGCTCTACCCAAAAAACATTCACTCGGTTGGCACGGGTTTCTATGGGATGAGTAAAATATATGCTTTGTTAAGTACTTTCCGTGGTCAATATCTAAAAAAATATCAGCGTTTGTAGTATGGAGTATGATGCCCCTGTTTTGCCTGAAATTAACAGTGAGTATAGAAGTAAAGAAATGTTATAGGCAATTTTTGCGACCGATTAGTGCTGATTACTGGTGGGCGCACGTCGTAGCCTAGACTATATACTGTACATAAATACTAAGTATATGCACTTGCTTGCACACTGTACTAGACTGAAGTGCTGGCATGCGCTCGCTTAAAATGATAGATTTAGAACTCCAGGAATTACTAGTGTGGAGCGGCTAGTATTCTAGTTCCAAATAAATTAGTATTGTAATTCATGAGTCTTTTCGCTTGAACATGTAGAAATGCTCCAATTAGGCCTAAGGTGATAGCTTGTGATTTTAAATTTATTCACCAAACAGGTGTCACTGGATTAGCTTATAAATCCCAAGCAGTTCCATTTATAATTTCCCAATTTGATTTAAACAATGACTTGTTCAGTATATAGGACTGCAGTGCATTATCTTTTCTGCAAAGCGAGATTTTATCCGATATGTGTGTTGTGTCAGGGGTTTCTTGGGTACACATTGTCATTACAGGGGTTCTGAAATGACCCCTAAAAGGCTAAAAAGTCAAGTTTCAGTGTGAAAATAAAACCCTAACGGGAGTTCTAACGGAGCCAGTTTTTTGTGAATCTATACTTTCGGTTTTTTTTTAAATAAGGGGACCAATTGCAAGTAAAAATTATACCTTGCGGACCTGTTCACAAGACGTGACAACCTTTAAAAATACCTAAATAGAAAATATCAAAAAAAAAAAATACACTTTTGCTACACTAAAAGAAAAATTGCACACTCGGGGTTATTTTGCTGATCTGTTTAGTTACATTTTCCTATTGTATTATTGAACCAGTCACAATCATAACTGAAACTATTGATTACCCCTAGAATTCATATTGTGAAGTTTATACCCTAGAGTTGTCCCGCATTTGCAGCTATAGTCGCTCCCCTTTTGTTGAAAAACGAGCATTGGTCGCCCGACCAAAATTCAAGAAACCCCAGGAATTTATTCCAAAACTATATAATATTTCTAAAATAATAGATAGTGCATGCCCGAATATCTTAAAAGCCTGTAAAAGAGATACGAGGTCATTCCCAGAAAGAAAAGGAATGCTAAACACGTCACCTTGGCCATTTTTTGTAACAACATTTTCTGGGACGGGGGGGGGGGATACCACCACATGTGATTTTCCTTTTTATACACATCCTTAATCCTAGTATATTGGTACCACACGATAGCTTGCGGTTTTCTCTTTATCATTGGTATACAAAATAAGTACCAAACTTCCCAATTATGACGTCATATAAGTTAAAGAAAGAGTACCACACCATCCCATCACTTCGGAGCGTTACAAGTCAATTGCGGCATAAGAAGGGGTGTAGTAAAGCGGAAAAAATCTGGAAGGAGGGGATTAATAATATTTAATATATCTGTGATAATAGTAGTCCGAAGCACTTACTGCTGGAATTATTATCCTGTGAGCTGAAAACTTGAAATATGACTATTTTAATGGCTTTTTCAAACATTGTATCATATTTTGTTCGAAATACCCGCCCATACTCGAAAATCTAACCAAAAATCAACCTGACATTACGCGCAATTTAATCGCCTAATTCTGTCCCTTCTTCCGTAGTTGGCTATCTTTGTACGTGCACGCTCGGTCTGGGTAGTTAGAGCAAAGGGCGCAGTGCCAATTGTCCGGTTTCCTCCCGTTCGAGCGGCGATAGCCTTTCCAGTGAGAGATTCAGGGCTGACCGACACCTTCGGTGGTTCCGGGAACATTACGTCCAGATGACGTAATGTGGCCTGGTGCAGACGCGTGTGAACAATAAGATGAAAAACGCTGTGTTTGGGGAAACGGGAAAACATTGGACAAACAAAAAATGGCGATTTCTCTGTTTCAATTTCGGTGATAATTCGTGATTTTTTTCCCAGTTACTCGAATTCCATATCAGCAACAAGTAAGAAATGAAATGCATCGTTCTAGAGCATATCGAAATCTATGGTCGGTATTTTTTAGTTTTAAAATTTTTGTTGAAAATCGGGATTTATGTACAACATTTGAACAATCTTGGCCTGGCTCCAAATGGAGCACGCGGATGTTGGCCTTTTTGTCGCGTCGCCTTAGCGACCCGACTATAGAAAACCACTGCTCTCAAAATTGCGAAGGCGTCTATTTCTATAGCTGAAGGTCATTTCATTCAAATGTTTTTTTATGAAAATGATCTACGTAATACTAGTTTAATTTTGGAGTTTTGTTTAGTGTGGGGTGTTTGTATGCGATGCAATTCAGACAAAGGAATAACATCATTGCATGTTTGAAATGGCCTAAAAAAAGCATTTCTTGATTTAGTCGCTGTGAAAAGACTGGCTTTTTGCTGGGAGTTTGGTTAAAACATTGCGGGGATAGATAGATAAAGGGTGGTAACAAATAGGAGAGTATAATAAGAAAATGATAGGGCCACGTAGAGTTATACTACGTACTGATTGAAGCTTTTACAATGTATGTGTGCTATTATTAAGGGACGAACGAAGTTTTAGGTAAACACTTTAATTTTGATGACAGGAAAGGTGTAACCTACATTAAATTAAAGCTTAAAATTTGAGGATTCAGTTTAACACATTTGCGCCCAGTTGGGCGTTTTTTTATTTTCTTCTATTGAAATGACAGGAAGGGTAACCTATGCTAAATTAACGGCTATAACTTGGGGGGATTCGGTTTTAAAACATTTTGCGCCCACCCCCCCCAATGGATGTTTTTCTATTTTCTTTATTTGAAATGATAGTAGAAGGTGTAATCTATGTTAAATTGAAGCTTATAACTTGGGGATTCGTTTTTACACCTTTTGCGCCCAATTGGGCGTTTTTTTCTATTTTCTTTATTTGAATGCAGGAAAGTGCAACCTCTGTTCATTTTTAAAGCTTATAACTTGGAATTCAGTGTTTAAACATTTTGCACCCAGTTGGGCGTTTTTTTTTCTATTTTCTTTATTGAAATGAATGGATGGTGTAACCTATGTTAAATTAAAGCTTATAATTGGGCATGTCAGTTTTAATCCATTTTGCGCCCAATTGGGCGTTTTTTCTATTTTCTTTATTTGAATGAGAAAAAACAGGAAAGGTGTACCTATGTTAATTAAAGCTTATAACTTGGGGTCAGTTTTTAACACATTTGCGCCCATTGGGCGTTTTTTTCTATTTCTCCCTTATTTGAAATGACAGGAAGGGTCACCTATGTTAATTACAGAATTATAACTTGGGGATTTAGTTTTTACATGTTTGCGCCCAATTGGGCGTTTTTTTCTATTTTCTTTATTTGAAATGACAGGAAGGGTACCCTATGTTAAATTAAAGCGTACAACTCTTGAGGTCAAAGTTCACACCAAGGTCAAAGGTCAACGGGAGATCAAGTTGAAACAGGTGCTTGGTTCGAAGCAATCTTATGCCTCATGTAATAAATCTACTTTAAATCAGTTCTGAGATTTCTTTTTATATATGTTTCCTTTATAAAAGTCAACAAGCAACTTAAAACAAAAAAAAAAAAAAAAAAAAATAGAAACCATCTACTCCTTTAAATGCTTTTTAATGTTGTTCTTATTTCTTGAAAAAAGACAACAAAATAATAAAATTTTTTTTTTAACATTGAAAAATTTGAAGACTTTGATACCAAATTCCGGAAAGAATTTAGTATTCTGCCACCACCCCATGAATTCGACAACGTTAACGTAATAAACCGCAGTTTAAGCCTAGGGTTCCGAGTGGTGGCAAATACTAATTCATACCCAAAAGGCTTCCGGAACATTTCATTTGTGAAAATGTGTAGGCCCGGCCCTAAGAGTCCGGTATATGGACGATATCTAACCCCTGCCTCAATGCCTTCCCCATTTCTACTCTAGTATACAACTTTTGTTTTGGGTGAGCCATTTGTTCCTAACTCGATTATCCACCCTCTAGGTTACATGTACTATGTGGATACACACTTGTGAACACAACAACATGGATTGAATTAAATGTGAAATGCAGCTTTTAGAATTGCAAAAGAGTATATGTACCCCCTTTCGAAGTTCCACATGTAACAAATCGTTTTTCATTTTTGTCTTAGCGGTATACCGACTCTCTCTAAAGTGGACATAAATTGGAAAATTTTAATTTTTTCCGACATCGGGCTATGTTTGTTTGATCGTATCACACTATTATAAGGACTTTACTTACTTGAATTCCTCAGTCTGAGGCCGATACCGTAACTTTCACACATCGCTAATATAGCGAGTCTTGCAAACTGTATTATTAAATTCAATGTGAACCGCCCCTTGAAGTGCGGAAATGAGAGCAGTATACGTCGCACTGGCCAAAATCTTTCTATCGTATACGAGTCAAGTGATTCGCTGTAGAAGTAATAGATTCGTTGCCCCAGCAAATGCAGCAATCGGTCCAAACAAATCACAAGCCCTAGCGCGGGTAATTCCAGTCCTGCTAAGCATGACTTGACTGGCTTTATCTTTTATCAACCTGACATATTTTACTGGCCCTCCCGTCATCAAAAATGAACTCGGGACCGATGTAGAAACACTTTTGCTCACCTCTAACCTTCTCTAAATGAGTCATGTTTTAGCAAAGTTACTTTACTTTGGGCTGTCAGACATCGGTAGACCAACCCTTAAATGTTTTATTAGTTTTTCAGAGACGAACTATCAACTTAAAAGACAGATTTGATGGCCGTCTTTTCATAGGACGATAATTTCACTTACAACTAAGTCCAAACCGGAAATCCAAGTGACATGAGACGGTGAAAGGTCATCCATGGGGCGACCCAATTTGTAAACATTTTAAAAACCCCATGCTATACTTCCAGTCGCAGTATGGTCCGCAAGCGAGCGAATTCTGCTCATGAGCATGCTTAACAGTTGATCTTTTGTCCCAGTCCGTTTTGCGCATGCTAATCGCTCGCTTTGACTGGAGTATGTTACAGGCTTCCAGCGAAAGAAATGTGTAAAAATACCCTACACTTTTTTTGTATTGATAGCGCCACACCGGACGCGGTCCTAAGTTATGCAGTAGACGTTTGACATAGCGTGAATAATAATGCGCCACGTACTACCGCGATCATGAGCCTCTCACTTCATATGTATGCCTCTCTACCCTCTGTTCGACGGACTTTCCCGATTATTTGGGTCTTTACTTTCAGCTGACCTCTGTGCTGCCCTACCGGATGCTGTCTTTGCGCCATCATATAAAATCCGGGATTTTTTGGACGGAGAAAGTGGGACTTGAAATTTAAGAACATTTTTTTTAAATAATCCTCGGAATCGGGTAAAACAAAATGTGTGCTGACATGACGCATTTCTCAAGAGCTGTAAGTAACATGTGACACCAAAATAAATTTCTGTGAAAGTCACAGGCACTGTGTATTTGAGTGCTCGTACCATGATACTAGGTATTTCTTATTTGACGCTGGTCCGAAAAGGAGTTTTCGTACTTGAGGTCCAAGTCCCTGTTAACGTCAGCCTAAATGTGTATGTAAAGACCTCTAGTTTATACGATTACGGAACTGGGTAATTCAAGCTTTTCATTGTTCAGCATGTTTCCAGTGTTTGTTTGGACGCTTGCTGGGGAAACAATCCTATTACGTGGCAACTTCTACATCCATATTACTTATGCAAGGTTAATTTTTTCAGACAATCACTCCTATTCTTCACCTCTTTGTCATTAACATTTCCGTTTCCGGCACGTCGGATTTCCAATAGTGTTTATAACACTGCAGGTGAGAAGCTGCGAGATGTCGTGAATGAACTGTGCTCCAATCCTGAACACGTCACCTGAGATGTTGTCCACAACTTTCTCCTTAACCCCGTTCAATGTGAAGATGTTGTCAACTCAGTGTGCTCCTGAGCCAATTGAGGCTTAGCACAACAACTCACCGGTATAACGTCCTGCAGCCGTCTATGGCACGCTAGATGTTACAATAATTTCGAGAAACACTTTTTATCGTCGTTTTTGATCGAAAAACATGTTTAATTTTCGAGTGATTAACATGGTTTATCGCGAAAAACTATGTTTTATGTTTTATGGGTGAACATAACGTTTTGCGAAAACACGTTTATCACCAAGAAACTGTGTTTTGACTTGGTATAAACTTGTTTTTGATAAATTAAGTTTATCCAAGCAACAATAGTGTTTAATATCATGTTTTTGTCAAAAAGCAACCTTTTTCTGACTAGTTGTAAATCTCAGAAATCAGGTTAAATAATATAAAATAAACAAAGTCACATCGTCATATTTTGGTTCTGACCGATTGCGGCAAACACGAGTAAACAAAAAAAATCTGGAATATCTTAAAGGATTTGCGTGCTTGACAATGAGATAAGGAAGAAAGCCAGCCAAATTGGCTTGAAGATTCACTGATGATATTTGCTTTTATAATCCAATGTTGGCGAGCACTTCAATCATTTTTTTTCTACTGGTTGCTTCCACTCTGCATCTGGTCGCAACTTACCGCCGTCATCTGGCCAATATGGCTATGATTTCTTGAAAGGTTCTACAGAACAAACAGATTTACTAATAATAATTTTAGTTTTACTGAGTTGGTGAAGATGAGGTCCTTAAACTCTTAAAAAGTCCATACAAAAATCCCGGCATTCTCAGCTGACCCGAGTCGAAACTATAAAACCCTCTGGTGAACTAAATTCTTGAAAGAGGCCGCGCCTTTATTGTAGCCCCACTACATCATATTATTAATCTGACTATTTTGTCTGGTCATATTCCGAGGCGATTTGAAAAGTGCTCGAGTGGTGCCCTCTACAAGAAAAATTCTAAAACAGGAAGCAGGTAATTTATCGCCCTGTTTAAATACTCAGTGTTGTATCTAAAATTATGGAACGTATCGTAATATCAATTGGAATGGTATTTAAAAAAATAATCACTTCTTTAGAATTTTCAGTCTGGATTCGGACCATCGTTCTCAACTGACGCATGCTTGAATTCAAACCTGTCGGACCACAACAGGAAAGAATTGGATAAAGGTAATTTTTACTGTATGGTTGATTAGATCTTCAGAAAGCTTTTCGACACACGAGTGGATCATAAAATTTGCTGGGTACGTTTTGAGAGACGATGGCTGTCCGACAATGGCTGTTAATGGTTTTTTTTTTTCATAGCTCATGGGGCAATCCCAGTGGTTGACATTGACGGTACTTTATCCACCCCACGCCAAATCACCTGTGGGGTTCCGCAGGGATCCATCTTAGGTCCGCTTCTTTTCTTAGTCTATGTCAACGACATGGAAACTGCCGTATGGTTGTAAATTTTGCTTTATGCTGATGATTCAGCTTTGATGGTTTCACATAAAGATGTTGGCTTCATCCAGGAAAAAATCATTTTGAACTTAAGTCAGTAAGTGAATGGCTTACTGATAACAAACTCTCTCTCTCCATCTCGGGAAAACTGAGTCGATCCTGTTTGGTTCCAAGCGGAAGCTTAAGAAACAGTCAGAGCTTAATGTCACCCACATGTAATGGGAAAAGTATTACTCCAGTACAGTATTAAATATCTTGTTCTGGATTTAGACCAGTCGTTATCAGGTGAAATCAACTTACTCCAAAGTTAATTCAAAAAAGTTGCACTCCCGGCTTAAGTTTTTGAATAGAAAGAGTAAAATTTCCTCAATATCCATACCAAAAAACTTTTGGTTACTGCTCTAATATAATGTCTTACGACTATGGGTGTAGTTCTGGTATTCTGCACGGCTTCGTGCCCCAGATCTTGAAATTCCTCATGAAATGTTGTATTGGGTGAAAGAAACATGTGTGCAGTTTTAAATTTTCTTTTTTTTTTTTTTTTCCAAAAAGGCGTTTTAGAGATATGTCACGTAATACGTTTTCAATCCCATATACTTTGTACAGGGGCTGATTTTGGTACAGTAAGAAAATGAACCATTTGTGAAAAACTGCACATTTTATTTCAATTATTTCTCAAGTAATTGAGGAGTTATAAGATGTGGTGTTTTTGTTTTTAATGGTTAAAAAAATATCAAAATCCCATATTTTTTTTTACTTTTTGATGTGTGTCATCAAAACAAAGAACTGGTGGTCGCAACAACACTTTTTTTGAAGTATTTCTAGAAATACTGAGTATCCACTTTTCATAATTGTTCCTAGAAGAAACTACAACCCCTTGGTGTTGAATAAGGTGTCATATGAAAGGAAATCCAATTTAGAAATTCCTCACGTTATATTTTGCAGAATTGAGTGTTTATATTTGAAATCAATGATGTTTTTTAATTTTCCCTAAATAATTTTCCTTAAACTATTTTTTCTAAGAATTCAACACTTGATTCCAAAAAGCCAACGTTAGATTTTAGATATTTTGTTTGTACGACACATCCCTAAAGTTTTTCCGCCTTACAATCACCTTCCATTTAGGTGGAAAAATTATTATTTAAAAATTCGTGTTTGGAATTATTTTTAAAGCAAATTAAGACTGGACCCTCCCTTCCCTCATCATTCACAAGTGTCATCTAACCTCTCTTTATAAAGAGGGCAAAATCACATTTGCTCACGAAATTTAAAAATAGTGAGGGTTCATGTTTTGTAAGTTAAATTTTTTTAAAGGGTTTTTTTCAATTACTGGTCATTATGAATTCATATTTGAGTATATTTTCTATATTGTGTTCATATCTTTGTAATATTATGGTTTGGTAATTTTCGGTATTATGCTGGTCATGGTTGTTGGGGGGGGGGGGGTGTGATTGGAGTCCCAAGGAGCTAAGGAGTATTACATTGATCCGTCATGCTATGTATGATGTTGTGCAGCAGCGCTGGACGGAATGAATGGCAAAACTTCATTTCCACCTTTGGACTTCTATATGAAACGCTTACCCAAAACATTTATCAACTTTAAAAACTGCAATGAGAGGTGTTTTTTTTTGTGACCCGCGCGCCCAAGTAAAACCCTAAAAACTAGAGAAATGGCTCGAATCTGGGTTGCAAATCTGGTATGCTGATCAATATTAATTATAAAAATCTGTAGGAATATCAAAAAAAGGTTGTCATTAATAAGTTATTTTGATGCCACAAACCAATTTAACCGTACTCTACAGGGAACACCTGACTGGAAAAGTGTTGTGCTGTGAACCTCTAGAGTCCACGGTTAGCATGCTAGTCTTCACGGTCCCAGTAGCCTCGAAAATTTGGGTCATCACTAACCCTAATTTCATGGGTGTCTGGAAACATAAGACCTAAGACCGAAGACCTAAGACAAAGCCTAAGCATAAGACTACAAAATAACTTAGTCGTAGATTGAAATTGATGTCTTATGTCTTCGGTCTTTGTTTCCAACACCCTATAGGGTGTCTGGAAAACAAAGACCTAAGACATAAGACTAAAAATTACTTAGTCGTAGAACAAATCGGTCTTTGTTTTCGGGTCTTGTTTTTCCTGATCCTGTGTGTGTGTCTGGAAAACAAAGACCAAAGACGGGGGTCTTGAAACATAAGACCTAAGACCGAAGACCTAAGTCCAAAGACCTAAGACATAGACTAAAAAATAACTTGTCGTAGATGAAATTGATTGTCTTATTTTTCGGTCTATGTTTCCAGACACCCTATAGGGTGTGGTCTGGAAAACAAAGACCTAGACATAGACTCAAAAATTACTTAGAGTCCTAGCAAACAAAATCGATGTCTTATTCTTCGTTCTTTGTTTTCCAGATCCGTGGTGGTGTCTGTAAAAACAAAGACCTAGACAGTAATACTATAAAAAATACTTAGTCGTAGAATGAAAGTGATGTCTTATGTCTTCGGGTTTTGTTTTCCAGTCCGTGTGTTGGGTTGTCGGAACAACAAAGACCTAATACATAGACTCACAAAATACTTAGTCTAGAACAAAATCGATGTCTAGTGTCTTCGGTGCCTTTGTTTTCCAGATCCGTGTGTGTGGGTGTCCTGGAAAACAAAGACCGAAGACATCGACCCAAACATAAATTACTTAGTCGTAAGAACAAATCGATGTCTTATGTCTTTCGCTCTTTGTTTTCCAGATCCGTGTGTGGGTGTCTGGAAAACAAAAGACCTCAGACATAAGACTAAAAGAAATTACTTAGTCTTGAACAAAATCTATGTCTTATGTCTTCGGTTCTTCTTTGTTTTCAATCCGTTTTTGGGTGTCTGGAAAACAAAGACCTAAGACATAAGACTCACAAAATACTTAGTCGTCTACCAAAATCGCTGTTTATGTCCTTGGGTCTTTGTTTTCCAGATCCAGTGTGTGGGTGTCTGGAAAACAAGACATAAGACCAAAAAATTACTTAGTCGTAGAACAAAATCGATGTCTTATGTCTTCGGTTTTGGTTTTCCAGATCCGTGTGGTGGGTTTCTGGAAAACAATGACCTAATACTCACAAATACTCGTCTATAACAAAATCATGTCTTATGTCTTCGGTCTTCTGTTTCCAGATCCGTGTGTGTGGGGGTCTGGCAAACAAAGACATAAGACATAAGCCTAAAATACTTAGTTAGTCTAGAACAAAATCGATTCTTTGTTCTACGGTCTTTGTGTTCGCCTATCCTTGTTGTGGGTGCTGGAAAACAAAGACCTAAGACATAAGACTCACAATACTTTAGTCTAAACAAATCGATGTCTATGTCTCGTCCTTGTTTTCCATATCCGGTTTGGGTGGCCTGGAAAACAAAGACCTAAGACATCAGAACTAAAAAAATACTTAGTCGTGGACAAAATCGCTGTCTTATGTCTTCGGTCTTTGTTTTCCAGATCCGGGTGTGGTGTCCTGTAAAACAAAGACCTAATACATAAGACTAAAAAATTCCTTATTCGTGGAACAAAATCGATATCTTATTCTTCGGTGCTTTTGTTTTTCAATCCCGTGTGTGGGTGTCTGGACACAACGACTAAGACCTAAACTCACAAATACTGAGTCGTAGAACCAAATCGCTGTCTTATGTCTTGGTCTTTGTTTTTCCAGATCCGTGTGTGGTGTCTGGAAAACAAGACTAAGACCCTCAACTCACAAAATCCTTAGTCGTTAGAACAAAATCGATGTCTTATGATCGTTGTCTTTTGTTTTCCAGATCCGTGTGTGGGTGTCTGAAACAAATGACCTAAACATAAAACCAAAAAATTAACTAGTCGTAGAACACTCGATGTCTTATGTCTTCGGTCTTGTTTTCCAGATCCTGGTGTCTGGAAAACCAAGGACCTAAGACAATAAGACTAAAAAAATACTTAGTCCGTTTGGAACAATCATGTCGTATGGTCTTCGGGCCCTTTGTTTTCCTGATCCGTGTGTGGGTCTCTGGAAACAAAACTTAAAGACATAGACTCAGCACAAAATACTTTAGTCCGTGGAACAAAATCCAAGAATGTCTTCATGTCTTCGTCTGTGTGTCCAGATCCGGTGCGGGGGGTGCTGGACACAAAGACCTAGACATAAGACTCCAAAATACTTAGAAGTCGTAGAAACCAATCGATGTCTCTGTCTTCGGTCCTTTTTTCCCCAGATCCGTGTGTGTGTGTCTGGAAACCAAAAGACTAGACAATACTAAAAAAATACTTAGTCTTGGAACAAAATCGATGTCTTAATTCTTCGTCTTTGTATTCCAGATCCGTGGGTGGGGGTCTGGAAAACAAAGACCTGAAGACATAAGACTAAAAAATACTTTGTCGTAGAAGCAAATCGATGTCTTATGGCTTCGGCTGTGTTTTCCAGATCTCCGTGTGTGGTGTCCTGGAAAACAAAGACCTACGACATAAGACCAAAAAATTACTTGAGTCGTATAACAAAATCATGTCTTATGTCTTCGGTCTTCTGTTTCCAGATCCGTGTGTAGGTGTCTGGACCACAAAGACCTACGACCTAAGACTAAAAAAAATACTTCGATCGTGGAACAAAATCGAGATCGTTGTCTTCGGTCTTTGTGTTCCAGATCCGTTTGGGTGTCTGGAAAACAAAGACCTAAGACATAAGCTACAAAGTTACTTAGTCGTGGAACAAAATCGATGTCTTATGTCTTCGGTCTTTGTTTTCCAGATCCGTGTGAGGGTGTCTGGAAAACAAAGACTAAGAATAAGACTAAAAAATAAGTCTTAGAACAAAATCGATGTCTTATGTCTTCGCGGTCTTTGTTTTCCAGATCCTTAGGTGTGGTTCTGGAAAACACGACCAAGACATATAAGAATTCATCAAATAGTCGTAAACCAAATCGATTGTCTTTTGTCTTCGGTCTTTTTTTCCAGATCCGTGTGTGGTGTCTGGAAAACAAGACCGAAAGACATAAACTAAAAAAAAATACTTAGTCGTAGAACAAAATCGTGTCTTATAAGTCAATCAATCAGGTAAATCAACCTTTGGTCCGGGCCTTTGGTTTAAAAAATAACTTAGAAAGAAGCTGAAGTGATGGCTATCTGGCAGGGCTGCTGAAAGTGCCATTTTTCTATTGCGCGCCATTTTGCGTGCTTTCCTATGGGTAGCAACAATTTATTCCGTTAATGCTTCAGAATTCCAAAACTGGAGTTGCATGCCTGAGTGTGCGCAACTTGTGCACCCCTGTTCAATTCACTAGACGCGTGCACATCGATATGCATCATGCAAGCTTTATCCGTCTGTCATGAGTGTTTAAATCAGTCGGTTTTCCTATTGTGAACAGAATCGCTAACATGTCTCCATTATTACTCATAATGAAATCACAACTAGGCTCTGGACTGGCAGCGCTCACGAGGGAACATGTTATCGGTGAATCACTGCCCCTTCCCTTATTGTTAAGATTCCGTGTCCTTAGGTCTTAGGTCTTAGGTTTCCAGACACCATATATACATCTGAAACTAAACCGAAGACGTAAGATCACTGAACCTCTATCATATAAAGGAAGGTCATTCTCTTGAGGGCGCTTTATTTAAAAACGCCCCATTGTCAGACGATGCTGGCCAGCCTCATTAATATAGCAACTCACAAAATAGTCAAAATAACTTACAGTAATTCTACAGACTGCTACCACAACCGAATTGGGCGTTCTTTTCCCATAAAATGTGTTCCGACGGTCTTGGTTTCGCGGCGGTTCAAAGTAATTGTCAAGAAAATAGTCCATGTTTATTTTAGAAGGTGTATGTCTGATTTCAGAAAGCACCTCTGTGTTATTTACCTTTCACTAGATATTTCCTGTAAGAAAGCTTATTCCCAATGTGAGGTGAATGCCCGATCTTGCGGTTTTGTCGTTATCGCATGCTTGTTTCCCATGGTTCCATAGGTCACTGGCTCTAATTTCTGTCCGATTATGGACAAGTAATACGAGCGAATTTGCACGTGAGATTGGTCACGTGATTTACCAAAGCTAAAGGTTCATCGGATATTGAAATCTCAATTTTTTAGGTAAGTCTGGGGGTCAAGGTTGTGAATCACGAAATCCCCCTGTTAAAACAATCTAACAATATCGTAGAACAAAATCGATGTCTTATGTCCCTTCGGTTGTTGTTTTCCAGATCCGTGTGTGGTGTCTGGAAACAAAGACTAAGCATAAGACTAAAAAAAAAAATACTTAGTCGTGGAACAAAATTCGATGTCTTATGTCTTCGGTCTTCTGTTTCCAGATCCGTGTGAGGGTGTTTGGCAAACAAAGACTAAGACATAAGACTTAAAAATTACTTAGTCGTGGAACCAATCGATGTCTAAATGTCTTCGGTCCTTTGTGTTTCCAGATCCTGTGTGGGTGTCTGGAAAACAAGACCTAAGACATATACTTAAATACTTCGTAGTAAACAAAAATCATTGTCTTATGTCTTCGGTCTTGTTTTCCAGATCCGTGTGTGGGTGTCTTAAAACCCAGGCCCTAAGACATACGACTCACAAAATACTAGTCGTAGAACAAAATCGATGTCTTACATGTCTTCGGTCCCTTTGTTTTCCAGATCCTTGTGGGTGTCTGGAAACCAAAACCTACAACATAAAACCAAAAAATACTTAGTCGTAGAACAAAATCGATGTCTTATGGTCTTCGTGTCTTTGTTTTCCAGATCCTTGGGTGTCGGGGGAAAACAAAGACAAGACATAAGACTAAAATACTTAGTCGTGGGACAACAAATCGATGTCTTCTATGTCTTCGTTCTTTGTTTGCCAGATCGTGTGGGTGGTTATCTGGAAAACAAAGACTTAAGACATCAGACTCCCCAAAATACTTAGTCGTGGAACAAATCGATGTCTTATGTCCTTGGTCTTTGTTTTTCCCAAATCCGTGGGCGGGTGTCTGGAAAACAACGACCTAAGACTCAAGACTCACCAAAATACTTATCGTAAACCAAAGCGATGTCTTTGTCTTCGGTCTTTGTTTTCCAGATCCGTGTGAGGGTGTCTGGAAACAAAGACCTAAGACATAAGACTAATAAAATACCTTATTCGTGGAACAAAATCGATATCTTATTCATTCGGTCTTTGTTTTCAATCCCCGTGTGGGGTGTCTTGGAAACAAAGACCTAAGACATACGACTCAAAAATACTTAGTCGTAGAAGTTTCGTAGAGCAAATCGTAATGTCTTTATGTCCTTCGGTCTTTGTTTTCCATATCCGTGTGTGGGTGACTGGAAAACAAATACCTAAGACATAAGACCAAAAAATTACTTAGTCTTAGAACAAAATCGATGTCTTATGCTTTCGTGTCTTTGTTTTCCAGCTCCCGTGTTGTGGGTGTCCTGGTAAAACAAGACTAAGACAAGAGACCCTAAACAAAATACTTAGTCGTGGAACAAATCGATGTCTTATGTCTTCGGTCTTCTGTTTCCAGATCCGTGTGAGGGTGTCTGGAAAATAAAGACCTAATACATTACGCCTAAAAAATTCTTAGTCGGAACAAAATCGAATTCTTCCACACATGTCTTATCGGTCTTTGTTTTCCAGATCCGTGTGTGGGTGTTCCCTGGAAAACAAAGCCCTAAGACATAAGACTAAAAAATAGTCTTAAACAAATCGATGGTCTTATGTCTTCGGTCTTGTTTTCCAAATCCGTGTGTGGGGCTGGAAACAAAGATCTAAGACATAAGATTCACAAAATAGTCGTAGAACCAAATCGATGTCTTATTCTTCGGTCTTTGTTTTCCAGATCGTGTGTGGTGCTGGTAACAAAAGACCTAAGACATAACTACAAAAAAAATAAAAAGGTTAACGGGAGAAAAGGTTGGGGAGGGGGGCGGAGGCAATAATTAAGGTTAAATACTCCTTTGATTCGTAGAACAAAATCGATGTCTTATAATCAATCAATCCGGTTAGAATAATTATAAATAAATAAATGCAACCTTTGGTCCGGGCCTTTGGTTAAAAATAACTTAGAAGGAAGCTGAAGGTGAATCGATATCTGGCAGGGCTCTGACAGTGCCATTTTTCTAGTTCGCCATTTTGGTGCTTTCCTATGGGTACAACAATTTAGTCCGTTAATGCTGCTGAATTCAACTAGGTGCAGGCTGCAGTGGGTGCGCAATTTGTGGCTACCCCTATTCCTATTCCACTAGAACGCGTGCATCACTCGATATGCATCATTCCTGCGTTACCGTCCCTGTCATGAGTGTTAATCAGTAAGGTTTTTTATATTGTGACAGAATACGCTACTGTCCCTTTTATCCAATGAACTCAAACTAGGCTCTGGAACTAGGCAGCGCAGCACGAGGGGACATGTTTCGGTGAATCACACTGCCCCTTCCCTTTATTGTAAGTCCAGTGTCCTTAGGTCTTAGGTCTTAGTTTCCAGACCCATCGTATAGCACTGGAAACGTAAGACCGAAGACGTAATATCACTGACCTCTATCAGTATAAAGGAAAGGTCAATTCTCTTGAGGGCGCTTTATGATTAAAAGCGCCCCATTGCCAAACGATGGTGGCCAGCTCATTTACTATAGCACTCACAAAATATATCAAAATAAATTACGTATTTTTAAAACTGCTAACCACCAACCGAATGGGCGTTTTTCCATTGAAATTGTGTTCCGACGGTTCTGGTTGCGCGCGGTTTTCAAAGTAAATTTCAAGAAAATAGTCCATGTTTTTAAAGGTGATGTCGTTGATTTTTCAGCACCTTCTTTTATTTACTATTCACTAGATTTTTCTGTAAGAACTTATTTCACAAAATGTGAGGTGATCCCGTCTTGCGGTTTTGCGTTATCAGCAATTGGCTTGTTTCCCATGGCCCCATAGTCACTGTGCCTAATTTCTGTCCGATTATTGACAGTAAATACGAGCGAATTTGCACGTGAGATTGGTCACGTGATTTACAAGGCTAAGGTCAATATGATATTGAAATCTCAATTTGTTTAGGTAAGTTGGGGGTCAGGTTGTGGATCACGAATCCCCCTTTAAAACACATCATAACATTACATGATATACATGCTGATAACGGTAGGAATGTACAAATTGTTTTATACCCCAGTTGAATTTTTTTCAATTATATCGCCTTTACTTGGTGGACTGGTGGGATTGAATTAACACATATACTAAAACTCATTGAGCTCCTTCTAAATCTTTTTAACGAATAATCCAAGGTTGATGATTGATTGTTGATTTGTTGTTTAATATTGATTGATTCATTGATGGAATGATGATTGAGTGATTGGTTGATGATTGAGAAATTTTCCGTGCCCCTTCAGGGCCATACTTTTATTTACAATAATGATAACATTGGGCAAAAAACTTGACAAACGCATTCAACAAATGTTACAAGATAACAATATTAGTCAAGTAGGGGAAAGTCGTGTATCCGAACGCGGGGGTAATCCGAAAACAGCGATTTCGCTATATTGCGAAATGGAGGGAGACCGTGGTTACCACCCTATGGGGTTAGCTGCCTTTGGACTTTAATTCAACTGTAAACCGCCAATATGAAATCCTCGCCACATTCTCGCGAGAATTACAAAAAAAACACTTTTTAGTGAAAAATGAATATTCAAAATGTTATATTCGGATGCTATCACTTCTACAAGAAGAGAGAGAAGGGGGTTTAATAGTTTAACCGGACTAAGGTTCCTTCACAATTACACTTAAGTGACGCAAGGGGTTTTCACTCGCCGTTAACAATTCCCAAGGGGGGTTCCAATCCCCCTAAGGAACCCCACTTTCCCGAGAGAATTTTTGCACAAAATCTATCCTACATATGAAGGGTCATAACAACCCGGCCAAATCAGCAATAAAAAATGAAATGTGTTATTTTGGCTGCAAATTAGACACAACATTGTTTTCAAACATGCGAAAATTGGGCAAAAGACGGAAATTCATATGAGCCTTGCCGCTTACATCAAACAATTTGTGAAAACTTATTTTATGTTGATATTCATTCGAGAAGACCTAATTACATATAGTTAACACAAAAACAACCGTTTTTTGGAATCCTGTATTTTTTACGGATGTTTGCAAAATACACGGTCATGTTTCCCATAGAGTTAAAGGTTTGGCACTCCATGATGAAATTGTTTTCAGCACATATAGGGTTTATTATTTTTAATTTTACATGTATGTGTGAACTTATACGAAAAAAAATCAGCAACAAAAAATTGCTTTGTTTCTCGGTTTCTTATTCTTATTTTTTAAATATTCTCAAATGACTGCCACGTGTTAGTGCCCAGGGGGGTCCATGGACCCCCACTAATTAAAGACACTATCAGTGATTTGCTAAATCAAGAAAATCGAAAAAATCATCAAAAATCAGATTTTGCATTTTTGGAACAAGTATAGGGTATCCCAACAACCTGCAGTGATAAGTCATAGAAGCAGCCTATAAGGACAAAATCGGATGTTTTAGTCATTACTATCCGTACGGACAATTACTACTACGTGTAATTGAATGGGGATCAGATCTCTGAACATGGCTTTTTCTTCCTTTTCTGTCAACTTTTCAGTTGGAAATAACCTAATGGGAGTCCTACAGACGTATCCTTCGCTTTTAAGCTATTCCTACCATTTTAAATATTTTTTTCTTTCGGGATGATCACTGATAGTGTCCTTTTAACTCATTAACGGCTTGGCCGATTTTAATTATTTTTGGATGAAAAGAAGCACCTTTAAAGCCAGACAATTACAAAAAAAAATTCGCGCAAAAATCCATGCGTTAAAGCGGTTCATCGCTGAAAACAAATTTTGGGTGGTCCATACGACCCCCCCCCCGGTCACGTAGTGTGGCATCTACCTCATCTTTTGTGGAGCAACATCTGAGTTTTCTTAAATTCTGAATCTTCACTTCTTTCACTGCTCTATTTTAACTTTTTATTTGGTGAAATCGGATAAAAAAAAACATTCCGTTCGAGGCTACAGTTGATCAAAGTACCTTGTACCACGCAAGTAATACGATTTCTTATGTCGCTTATTGTTTTCAAGGCAGGTATTTACTTTTATATTATGGTTTTTCAAGCAGTGATATGTAAGAAAATGCCAAAATAAATTAATTTTGGCTAATTATTTTGAATTATTTCCTTAATCTTTGTATTTATAATTTAGCATAATTAATGTACATAATAAATTTGACATTTTTTCAAATCCAAAACTGCAATACATTTTATAAATAAAATTAAGTGTTTCTAGAACATTAATTGCCCTATATCTATTTTTTGCTATTTTCGGCAACTTGGAATTTGCCCCCCCAAAATTTTGGCACTTCCGATTGGTGTATGACCACCAAAATTTTGGCACAAATGTAGTTTATAAGCTCTACAACTTAATGAGGATTTTGATATCTGTCTACTTATATTGATCCAATAATCCTTCAAAGTCAATCATCAAGACATTTGAATTTTTCAAGAAATTGGTTGCCTGGCAAACACACGGATAAAAATTGAAAATGTCTCCGCATTAGGTTCACAGCGTGACCATTGTAACTTACCTGGATAGCAGACAACTGGAAAAAAGACCCTATTAGTACTAAATTTTGGGCGGGCCAAAAATGTGCAATTTTGCTTTACCCAAATTCACACATTTGACTTGACCCCAGATCATTTGCATATGAGCATCATCGAAATTACAAATAAAATAATTTCTGAAACCTCAGTTCAATCGCTTGTAAATGATATCTTAGCAAGCCATCCTTCCACATTTCAAACGTATCTACCTGCTTTTCAAAAATAACACCTTCAACTGAGGGGTAGATGTCCCCCGTTAAGTGTTAAAATCATGTACAACACGGGTTATAAGCGAACGAGAATCACAAAAAAAATCACAGGAAGAAAAAATCAATGGTATAGTTAGAGTTTTGCTTACACTTTTTATTGATATGATTATCTGACCTAAAGCCCTGTTACCATGGACTTATTGGTTCTAATCGAATGGTGTTCGGCATTACCCGATACAATGGTACACAGTCACAAAATTTACACATTGAAAGTAAACATGAAATGGACTATAATAAAGTAGAAATGGTAAAGTTTTGAGTTTACAAAGAGAGCAGAGACAATGTTATCTAAATCATTCAAATGATAAATAACGGATTTTGAGTGGTTTTCTTCTTCATCAGTATGTGTTTCTAATTTGACATTGGTATCTTGGTATACTGTAATATTGGAGTCTTTATGGTCTTAGGTCGTTTTGTTTTCCAGACACCCAACACAAGCGGACTGGAAAGAAGCAAAGACCGAGACATAAGACATCGATTGTTCCCCGACTAAGTATGTTTTTAGTCTTATGTCTTTAGGTCTGGTTTCCCGAAACCCACACATGGATCTGGAAACATAAGACCGAAGACATAAGACATTGTTTTTAATTTATTGCTACGAAGTATTTTTTTTAGTCTGGAAGTAATGAAATAGTGAAGATTGATAGGTGGAATGAATGATTAATTGGTGGAGTGATTGACATTGATTTCCTTTTATATCTGTCATTTGAGTCTTATGTCTTTGTTTTTCAAGAACCCATACCGATCTGGAACATACAACCCGAAAAAGACAGATTATTTTCTACGACTAAGTATTTTTTTAGTTTGAAGTAATGAAATATGGAAGATTGATAGATGGGAATGATTGATTTGTTGAGTGATTGACATTGATCTCATTTTAATCTGGTCATATTGAGTATATGGGTCTTAGTCTTGTTTCCAGACACCAACACACACGGATCTGGAAAAACAAAGAACGAAGACATAAGAATCGATTTGGTTACGACTATTTTTAGTTCTTGATGTCTTAGGTCTTTCTTTCCGACACCCACACAGGATCTGGATAAAGCAGTAAGACCGAAGAAATAAGACATCGATTGGTTCTACGACTAAGTATTTTGTGGTCTTATGTCTAGGTATTTCGTTTTCCAGACACCCACACACGGATCGGAAAACAAGAGCGAAGACATAAGACATCGATTTCGTTCTACGACTAAGTATTTGTGAGTCTTATGTCTAAGGTCTTGGTTGGCCAGACACCCACACAGGATCTGAGAAGAAACAACGACCGAAGACATAAGACATCGATTGTTCCACGACTAAGTAATTTTTTCGTCTTATGTCTTAGGTCTTGTTACCAGACACCCATCACAGGATCTGGAAACAAAAACGAGACATAAAGAAAAATCGAGTTTGTTCTACGACTAAGTTTTTTGTGAGTCTTAGTCTTAGTCTTAGTTTTCCAGACACCCACACAGGATTCGGAAACAGAAGACCGAAGACATAAGACATAATTATTTCTTAAGACGAAGTATTTTTTTAGTCGGAAGTAAGAAAAGTGGAAGTGATAGAGGAATGAATGATTAATTGGTTTGAACGTGATTGACATTGATTTCAGTTTATATCGTCATATTTGAGTCTTAGTCTGGTTTTCCAGACACCCATACACGGATCTGGAACATACAACGAAGAATGAATTATGTTAGACTCTAAGTATACGTATTCTTTAGTCTTGAAGTAATGATATAGTGGAAGGATTTGGTAGATGGGAAATGAATGATAATGTGGTGATGCTGACATGACTCTCATTATATTTGTCATATTTGAGTCTTATGTTGGTCTTGGGTTGCCAGTCACCCACACACGGATCTGCAAAACAAAGACCGAAGACGAGAAGAGCATCGATTTGGCGGTTTCTGACGACTATTTTGTTAGTTAGTGTCTTAGGTCTTTCTTTTCCCAGATCACCCACCACAACGGATAGGAAAAACAAAGACCCGAAGACAAAGAATCGATTTTGTTCTACGGACCTAAACGTATTTTGGGACTGAGTCTAGGTCTAAGGTCTTTGTTTCAGACACCCACACACGGATCGGGAAAACAAAAGACGAAGACATAAAGACATCGATTTTGTTCCACGACTAAGTAAATTTTTTAGTCTATGTCTTAGGTCTTGTTTTCCCAGACCACCCACACACGGATCTGGAAAACAAAAGACCGAAGCATAAGACATCGATTTGGTTCGTACGACTACGTATTTTGTGAGTCTTATGTCTTAGGTCAGTAGTTTTCCAGACAACCCACACACAGAGATCTGGCGATCAACAATAGAGGACCGAAGACACAAGACATTAATTATTTCTACGACTAAGTATTTTTTTAGTCTTGAAAGTAATGAAATAGTGGAAGAAGGATAGATGGACGGGGTGACATGGATACAAATTGGTTGATTGATAGTGGACATTTGATTTCATTTTATATCTGTCATATTTGAGTCTGAGTCTTTTTCCAGACACCCATACACGGATCTGGAACATTACAACCGAAGACATGAATTTATTTTACGACTAAGTATTTTTAGTTCTTGAAGTAATGAATAGTGGAAGGATTGATAGAGGAATGAATGATTAATTGGTGGAGGGATTGACAGTGATCTCATTTTATATGTGTCATATTGAGTCTAGTCTAGGTCTTTGTTTTCCAGACCCACACACGGATATGAAAAACAAAGACCGAAGCCAGACAGACATCGATTTGGTTCTACGCATATTTTTTAGTCTGATGCTTAGGTCTCTTTTCAAGCCACCCACACACGGATATGGAAAACAAGACCGAAGACATAAGACATCGATTTGTCACGACTAAGTATTTTGTGAGTTTAGGTCTTAGGTCTTGTTTTCCCGACACCCACACAAGGATCGGGAAAACAAAGAACGAAGACAAAGAACATCTATTATTGTTCTACGACTAAGTATTTGTGAGTCTTATGTCTTAGGTCTTGTTTTCCAGACACCACAAACGGGGCTGGAAAACAAAGACCGAAGACTGACATAAGACATCGATTTTGTACACGACTAAGTATTTTTAGGTCTTTTATGTCTTAGGTCTTGTTTCCAGACACCCACACACGGATTTGGAAAACAAAGACGGACAGGAATATAAGGACATCGATTTGTTCTACGACTAAAGTAGTGTTGCTGAGTCTTATGGGTCTTCGGTCTTAGTTTTCCAGATCACCCACACACGGATCTGGAAACATAAGACCGAAGACATAAGACATAATTTATTTCTGACTAAGTATTTTTTTAGATTATTTAGTCTTGAAGGAATGAGGCATAAGGGAGACGGGATGATAGATGGGCATGAATGATTAAATGGTTGAGTGATTGACAATGATTTCATTATATACTGTCCATAGATATGTTGAGTTTATGTCTTGTTTTCCAGGCACCCATACACGGATCTGAAACATACATACCGAAGACATGAATTTATTTCTACGACACGTATTTATTTTTTAGTCATTAGAAGTAAGAAAATAGTGGAAGATGATAGAGGAATGAACTGATTAATTGGTGAGTGATTGACACTGGCTTCATTGTATATCTGTCATATTTGAGTCTATGTCTTAGGTCTTTGTTTTCAGACACCCACACACGGATCTGGAAGAACAAGACCGAAAGACATAAGACATCGATTGGTTCTACGACATTTTTGTCTTAGTCTTAGGTCTTTGTTTCCAGACACCCAAGAACACACGGGGATCTGAGAAACAAAGACGAAGACATAATGACATCGATTTATTGTTGTTCTAGGACTAAGTATTTTGTGAGTCTTATGTCATAGGTCTGTGGTTTCCAGACACCCACACGGATCTGGAAACAGAAGGTACGAAGACATAAGACATCGATTTTGTTCCACGACTAAGTAAATTTTTAGTCTATGTTTTAGGTCTTTGTTTTCCAGACACCAAAACAGGATCTGGAAAACAAAGACCGAAGACTTAAGACATCATTGTTCTACGACTAAGTACTTTTTTAGTCTTATGTCTTAGGTCTGTTTCCAGACACCCTGATAGGGTGTCTGGAAACAAAGACCGCCCCCCCCCCAAATACATCAAGAACATCAAGTTCATTCTACGATAGCTTTTTATTTAGTCTTATGTCTTAGGTCTTCGGTTATGTCTTCGTCTAGGTCTTATGTTTCCAGACACCCCTAATTTCATGATTGATCGGATAGCAGATATGATGATCTTCAAAAGCAATGTTAGCTTTAAGGTCTCAGATGTTCCCATTGAGGAGAAAATGACGTTTTATTTCGCCCATTTTTACACGAACGAATGGGACCAAGGTTTAGTGAGAAAACCACTTGACAATGATGCGCTAGATTGCCGACACGAATAAAGAAAATATACATGATTTAGCGTCTCTAGCGTCCGCTGTCCTTTGTTATTCCGACTTATCATTTGCTTTTGCATTTGTATAAAATTTCAGCATTAGGCTTTAGTTCATATAAGTGTTTGCTAATGTACATCAAGTACTTTAAATCATGCAGGGTTTATGATAATTAGAGGGGTATACCTGACAGAAGTATAAAATAAATGCCGCTTCTTTTTTCAGGCAGTAGAGCCAATGCAATGTATGCTTAAAATGTGGATATATTTTCACCGATTTTAGGATAAATGCAAAAACAAGAAAGGTGACGATGGCGAAACCTTTTGTACATATAGCGGTATCCCTCCCGAAGTGGTATCACATTCGTCGATATGGGAAAACTAAATCTATAATATTTTCTCAGCAATATCTCAAATTAATTAGGCCTATATTTAATGATTTGGGACTTGGTATAATTGAAAAAACGACATTGCAACGACATTGCATATTCAACAAGTGTCATCTAAACCTCTCTTTAAAAAGAGGGCAAAATCACATCAAAACTGAGCTATTGATTGAGTTATTGAACCTACTGAAGATATTGACAATCCCTTTTGAACTTGATTATTGTCAATAAAGTGTGAACATTGTCTTTATGATCCGCAATACTTTGTGTTTTTCAAAAATTAATCAGTCAGTTCACTTTCATTAGCAGACTTAGGCCTATCAAATCGCTCAAAATTACACACAATGCTAAAACCAAACCAAATTAAACCAAACAATCAGACATTTCCTTATTGAATTCCCAAGAAAATTTGATTATGTACAGTGGCGTATCCAGGATTTGTTGACGTGGGGGCATAGATTTGTGAATGTACCGACACGTGTATTGTACCGACATGAAGCTCTATCATGCAACAACGCGCTAAAAAAAATTACAGCTGTTTACACAAATGTACCGACTGACCGTTATGTACCGACAAAACATCTCGGTCGGGGGGCACGTGCCCCCGGCCCCCCAGCCCCCCCCCTCTGGCTACGCCACTGATTATGTAGACAGAATAAGCAACAGAAACACACAAGTAAACAAAAAAGAGAGAAACCTCTGATAATGGCCTACAAGGACTAATAAAGTAGGCAGAATTGGAGATAAAAACCAGTAGCAGGCCAATCAGGCCCATGATTATGGACCAGAATGCCAAAGTTGAGCGTTTGGTAAATCACGGTGACAGGAATCTCGAAGTCTTTCTTTAGTAGAAAAACACGGCAAGATCTATTTGTTTTCCTTTTAAGATGTGCTATGAAGCCAAGTGTATTCATGTTACATTATGTGTCACAACACAAATAAGCTTGGCTAATTAATAATAAACCAACAGAAGAGATTGGACACGTGAATTCTTTTAACTTTTCTGTTTACAACTTAATTTATTAACTTGAAATTGCGGCAACTGATACAAATTTATCAATTGATTGATTTACAAAAATCTAATTGTGCACAAGGCAATTATAACAGATCTAGGTTGCAACCTTTTAAACTTATAGTTTTTGACAATGTCCAAAATATTCTAATTATTGCAATGGAACCATAATTTCAAATTCAAGATTTGATGAATTTAAATATACACACCATGAAGTCCACACACCATGAAAATATGATTATATATCAATAGAAAGCTTTTGATATAAATAAAACGAGAAACATAAGTTTTATTTCCAAACTGCTACAGGTAAGTCACAATTACACAGAAAAGATTATTTTCCTAGACCCCCCTATAAAACAAAATGAAATTCTTCAAATTGGGCGCTATGCCTGTGACGTCATTAAAGTAACCGATCAATAGATCATATACTAAACGCACGCACAACTGGTTCGGAAATCAGTTTCGAAGGTCTTTCATCTTCAACCAAAATGAGTGAAAGTACAAGCCTGAGTCCAAAATATGCAGATGGGAATCAGAATTGGGATATTCATTGTCGGGAAGTACCCCGGATAGCGAAGAGCTGGCCGGGTTTTTTTTTCGGTGAGGAAATACCGGGGAAATACCCCGGCGAGGACAACGACGAAGATGATACTGCGAATATACCGGTGGATACCGTGGGGTGATGCATACACCGTTAGCTGCCGTATAGAGTTTTTCAACGGTCAACCCGGTGTCATATTTTAGAGCGTCCGGTCGTTTTAGTGTCCGTCGGACGCTAAGGTTTAAAGTGACAGGAGGAGATTTTTTAGGATATGAATTTCTCTCAAATTTCACTGGATCGGTTGTAGACCACCTACCGAGAACGATTGGAAGGTTTATTGGACAAACAGGTGCAAAAGAAAACCGCAAACCTTGTTTTGAACTTGCCTGCTATCGTAATCGTTCCCCATAGAAAACCATGCTTTGACTTTCTGTCGTGTACGACAGAAACCACTAAATCACCATCTTATTACATAAAGACGGCGTATTCGGCTTATTCACTTCAGGTGTGATCTAATACATTGGTAAGCATTCCAAATATGTAAAAACCCTAGGTTCGAGAAAATTTGGGGGCGCTTCTTTCTGGAAATCTCATGTCTCTTTAAATCTGAGAGTCCGACGGATGCCGAGTAATATATTTCATTGTCCTGGGACTCCTGGTTTTAGAATGGAGCGTCCCATAGGACTTTGTCTTGTAACATCGCTTTTTCTATTCTTCTGTGAATCCTGCAAGTTCTCAGCACTGCCTCCTCAAGTCTGTGCTTCCGGTACCCCAGGCAATGCGATGCCTTGATCAGTATCAAGTCCGATAACCAGCATGATTACAGGGGCAACACACTGTTAAAGTGCTTATCATCTGCCTAAACCTTTGACCTCAATTTCCATACTTGATTCAAGTCTCTCGGAGTATATTTGTATTACCACAAATTTAGATTTGATGCATTTAAATATACACACCATGAAGTCCACACACCATGAAAATATGATTATATATCAATAGAAAGCTTTTGATATAAATAAAACGAGAAACATAAGTTATTTCCAAACTGCTACAGGTAACTGGATTCAAAATGTGAAATCTGTTAATGGTTCAAAAGGAAATACAAATTACATCTTCTGTCTTAGTACCAATGATTCACTCTGTATTAAGTACACGCTGTGTCTATGATCCGTTTTTATTTAAAAAAAAACCAATTGATTTATCTCTGCCATCTTGACTCACACTATGCACATGTTCTGTCCTGTCTACAGTCAGCACTTAACCGTTTTGTCTTGTCCTTGGTCTGTGATCGTCTTTCCTTGTGTATAAGTATTTAAGATATGTAATTGTAACTTATGTGGGGGACCTTATTTTGCGAGCATTGCTCTTCTTGGTCTTTCCCTCCAAGGTTATGTATCTGCGTATCTTATGTTTCATTGTTAAACTAAAACTACACTGAAATGAAACAAACGGAAAATATGATTATATATAAATAGAAAGCTTTAGATATAAATAAAACGAGAAACATAAGTTTTATTCCAAACTCGCTCAGGGGTCACATTACACAGAAAAGTTATTTTCTAGACCCCCAGATAAAACCAAAAATGAAATTCTTCAAATTGGGTGCTATGCCTGTGACGTCATTAAAGTAAACGATCATAGATCATGTACTAAAACGCACGGCAACAATGCGTTCGGAAATCAGTTGCGAAGGTCTTTTCATCTTCAAACCAAAAATGAGGTGAAAGAAAGCTGAGTCCAAAATATGCAGATGGGAATCAGAAGGGATATTGGGTACCCCAGGCAATGCGAGCCGATCAGTATCAAGTACCATTAACCAGAATGATTACATTTGGGGTAAAACACTGTTAAAGTGCTCATCATCTGCCTAAACCTTTGACCTCAATTTCCAGACTTGATTCAAGTATCTCGGAGTATATTTGGAGTACGACAAATCTAGAAGATTCCTGACTCCCGTCCTCCTGACATTTTAGGTAATTTAAACAATTCTAAAACAATACATTAAATTAAAATAATTAACACATAGGTTACACTGTAAAAAAAAAAACAGTGCCTTTTACAAATGAAATACTGTAAATAAGTACCAGCATTTGGGACTGCATATACAGTAAAATACTGAGATTTTATGTTCTATTTTCCAGGCTTATATTGAATAAATTTAAAGGCGGATCTTAAATCGAAATTTCTAATGAGTATCACATATATACACTATTGTGAATTTTCCATGAATAAGTAAATGCTTAAATTTCAGGACAAAAATACTGCAAATTTTACTGGAAAATCCTGGCATCCATTCTGCAAAACACACCCCGGTAAAAATAAGCTTTTACGGATTGCATTCAAAATTTATTGTATAGTGTACAGTTTATACTGTATATTACAATAAAAAGTACATTTTACAGTACATGGACCGTAAAAAAAAAGGTGATATGTCTACTAAGTCAGTGCTTTTCTTCTCCACAAAATGGACTGAAAGGATTGCAGCGATAATGCGAGAGATCGAAAAAAATGTGGAAAAGCTATAATAAGGGATAAGTGTGTACAATTCCATATAAACTGATTAATGTAGAAAACAACCCTGCAAAGAGAGAAAAAAATGGAAGTATTTGATTGGAATTTCATACCGTCTCCCCCAAATAGACATAGAGCGAACGGCGTCTCAAATTGCCACTAAACAGCTGATTGTGGTTACAAACAGTACAGATAAAACAAAGATCAATAATGTCTGTGTAGTGGTCAAAATGTATTATCAGGGTGTACAATATCACGCTGAAAATCTGTGAATTCACCGGGAAAGGCTTTTGATCTCAAATCGGAATTTTGATACGCACGTATAGAATTACCAGAATCAGATAAAAAGTACTGCCCTTGTCTTTAATACATGGATTTCAAGTCAACCACTTGCAGGTTATATATCCATGCCAGTAACAAAAATAACTAGATCTGTTTACAGATCTGAACACATCGAGACTATCAGAACCGGAACTGTAGCACGTAGCATTTTTAGTGAAAATCAGGGCTTGGGCTCCTGTGAACCCCAAATGATCTTTGATCAAAATTTCTTAAGTAACTTTTGTACGGGGATGCCAACTTACACCACATAACTGGGTGAGTCAAAAAGATTTACACTCGATTCAGAAAAATCTTAAAATATTTAAACAAGTTAAACAGGTTCTTTATACACATGAACAACAGCTCATATATCCACTATCATTGGTAAACAAATCTAAAGTTTTACCATTTTGCATATTGCAGATATGGCAAATTAACGGAAAGCCGCTAAAATCCAATGACCACGGTGTAAATGCTCCACTCCCACAGCAGCAAAAAGTCATTGGTTACTGTATCTTAATGGCATTTGCTCTTGGATTTGTCTAAAGTAACCATTACAGATTGCCGTTAACACTGTGTTGATAATATTTCCTAACAATAGTCAATGGCAGTAGCGTAACAGGGGCGGGGAAGGGGGCGGGCGGTGTCCATCCTCCCCACCCCACCCCCCCCACCCCATGGGCCTGACAGGAATAACGGTAGATCGCAGTGGTACAAGCAGGTAAAGTGTGAAAAAGACAAGCAGAAAGGAGTAGAGAAAAGGCAGTGAAGGAGAGGGAAAGAATCGAGATGCAAAGGGAAAGGCAGATGGACGTTTTTGGAAGTATGTGTAATGTTCAACTACGATTTGCTCAAGTAGCCCCCCCCCCCCATCAGGTTATGATAGGAGTCGGTGGAAAAATGTGGGTCAACCGGCTGTATTGCCACAGGATTGCCTAAATATTTGAATTCAGTTTCGCGAAAAGATATGTGAACAATTTTGAACATTCTTATGAAGTAATGCTTCAAATTTGGGGTAAGATTCCATAATTTGTTATTGATTTCAGAATAAATTAAAAGAGTTTCAAATTTTTCTTGAGAAGGTTTACACAAAGGTATCAAAGCAAGCAAAGAATGCATGATGTATTTTGAAGAATCAACAATCTCTTTGGCAAATTCCAACCAGTGATTCTGTGGGACAGAGTGAAAAATGCGGTACCTCTCTTTAAGATAGCATAACTTCTCAAGGCAAAGTTCAAAAATCAAAATTCAAAATTTCTCTAGTAGGTGAAATAAGTTAGTTTATATGTGGTACTCGGTATCTTTGGTAGATTTTTCAACTGATGTAGAAAAAATCAAAACAAAACGGTGTAAATCTTTTTGACTCACCCGTACATGAGTCACGTGATCAAATATGTAATCTGGAGAAGGAGTAGTGATTTGAAGTGTAAACGTAATTTGAAGGATTTTGACTTTTGACCCCTAAACCATGGGTCAGATGATGGGGCATCATTGATCTTTTTATTGACCTCTCATCAAGTCACTACAGGATGGGGTAAAAAGATTTTCTCTTTGACCTGTTTTAAATTTTACACACAGTAAAGTACTTTGACCTTAGTGACCCCAAATGACTTTGATCAAAATGTCATTAAGTAACTTTGTGTGGGGTGTCAAGCTGCATCACCATACATGAGTCACGTGATCATCTCTATGTATCTTTAAAAGGAGTAGTGATTTGAAGTGTACGAATTTGATGTATTTTGACCTTTGACCCTAAACCATGGTGCAGGTATGGGGTCATTATTACTTTATTGACCTCATCAAATCCTACAGGATGGGCTAAAAAGATTTTCTATTTGACTGTTTTAAATTTTACACACAGTAAAGTACTTTGCCCTTAGTGAACTAGATGAACTTTGATCAAAAGGTCATTAAAGTAACTGTGTGGGGGTGTCAAGCTGCATTCCCATTACATGAGTCACGTGTCTACTATGTATCTGTAAAAGGAGTAGTGATTTGAAGTGTGACGTAATTTGATGTATTTTGACCTTGACCCTAACCATGGGTCAGGTTATGGGGTCATGAGTGACTTTTATTGACCTCTAATCAATTACTACAGATGGGATAAAAAGATTTTCTATTTGACCCGTTTTAAATTTTACACACCATAAAGTTACTTTGGCCTTAGTGACCCTAGATGACCATTGATCAACATGTCATTTTAAGTAACTTTTGGGGGGATGTGACAGATGCACCACTACATGAGTCCACGTGATCATACTATGTAATTTGTAAACGGAGAGTGATTTGAAGTTGCTAAAGTTATTGATTGTTTGACCTCTGACCCTAAATCAGTGTCATATGAAAAAGTCATAATTGACTTTTTCGTAGGGTTGACCAAGGTCCTATAAGATGACAGCATTAGTTTTTGAATTTGAGCTATTCTAGATTTTTTGCATGGTTAACGTTGTTGAACCTGTGACCCTATCGTGACCTTGACACCAATATGGTCATGTCAAAAGGTTGCGTGCATGTACTTGTCCTTGTGACCAGTTTTGGTCAATATGGGATGTCATGTCTGAGATATAGCATGTTGACAGAAAGAAAGAAAGAAAGAAAGAAAGAGAACAGAAAGAAGAAAGAAAGCAAACCGTACAGAAGAAAGACACAGTCGAGTTCCTCGACTGTGTAAAAATATGATTTTGATGATTTTTTCGATGTTTCGGATTAGCAATCGCTGCTACGCCCTTTAAGGAAATTTCTTATTTCCTATTTTGTAGCTTGTTCATCTAAACTGCTGGTTGTATATCCATACTCTGTCAGATTGAATGTCCATAATGGGGTAAGGTATTGATTGTGTCGCCTGCCGTAAGGCAGGCAAACACATAGGATCACTTTGGCACTTTGTCCACTGTTGTTGACGTCTGTTGATGATTGACTGTGATGATATTGTTGTGATGAAGGTTGTCTGGTTGGTGAGTTGTCCTGTTGTCAAAAATTGTTGCCTACTGCCTGTAAATCCGCATACTTCGCTGATTTCACCAAAATTGATCATAGGTGGCAACATGTGATCCCCATTTGTAGATGATGTCAAAGTTCAAAAAATTCATACCCAGCTTCAAAGATCATGTTCGGTCAAGTTTAAGATATGTTAAAATTTAAACCGAATTGAAAGTGAAGTTCAATTGTAACCAGACGTGGTTGGGGATATTACACAGAAACTCCCACTTGTTTAATGTCAAAGGTCACACGTCAAGCTGAGAAGGTCATGATGGCAACGGGGTCCGGTAAGTATCGTAATTCCTGTTTCTAAAATTGAAAAACAAAAGTTGGCGTGACAGTGTTTGAACATTCTAAGACCTGGACTATACCGAAATGCATTGTGGGAAAAATGAAATTCGCCCGTAGAGATTGCGTGTACTTTTCCGTGTTTTCCAGTACCGAAGTAACCACGACAAAAACGTTTCAAAATTTCTCGCTATAGGTTCTATAGGTTCAGACCCAAGAACGATACATATTTAAAACAAAAACATAGTAACGGACCCTCTGTTGCCAAAACGTCCATAGAACCCCTCCGTTTTCCGGAGATATTTGAGATTTAGTTTCATTTACACACATTCTCTATAGACGGCACTGATAACGTTAATCTCTCGCGCAGTAACCAATTTAGAAATACTTTCGCAGTGCTGTGACACAGACGACCACTTTCCGACTCGCCGTATAAGAAGGCCTTCATTTCCCAACGCTGACCGCAGGCGACACTAGCGTCTCCGAAGGACCGCGATGGTTTTTTTTTTTTTTTTTGCTTTGGTATTTTTCCATCATTGAAGATGATTTTTTTTAAATATGTAATTATAGTAACTTAATTACTTGTATAACATTTAATTGTCTATTTTGTAACTCAATCAGCCATATATCCTCTGGTCCGAGATAATCGGAATTCATAAGCCTTCCTTGGAGGGTGGGTTAATTGCCTGGGTCAGCAGATTTCTCGCCTACCCCCTGAATAACTATTGTCCTTGTTGCACTCAATTTATTATTTTAAGTTATTTGTGTTTGTTGTATAATTAGTGTTAGGGTGCTTGCCTCTGGTACAAATTTTACCACAAAATTCCCGGGTTCGAATCCGGTGGGGTCGTGCCTTGCTGGGATTATTCTGGTACTACCAATTCTGGATTTTATCTCTATACCAGCATTGATTAAGTACAGAATACCGCGCTCCCTCATGGTTCACTTGGAATGGGCAATGGATCATGAAAGCATCCCTCCTTCGCCGTTCGGTCCCGTGTTTACAGAAGTCAACAATGTACATTTACAATCGCAGTCCTGTTCGCATAAGAGTAGGATGATGGAAACCCCTGACTGTTCCCAATCCGCCCCAGCCTCAAATAGCTGGGCCATGTTAAGGAGCGGTTCCGATCATGATACACGCGGCCCCGGATCAGCACACTAGTTAAATAAATCCTGACACCACACCACAAGCCATTACCATGCACCAATTTGGAATAAGCAACATGATCAAAGCCAGATAATAGGTTATATTATCAACACAATGCATTGCTTATACTTTTTTATGGTAGCAAAGCCACACACGGACAAAAAGAAACTTTTTATGGTGATCAAAAACACAAAAATGCTTTTTAGGGTATGTTTTTTAGTCGGTGGAAATACTTGTTTAGGGTGCATTTCAGAAGTCCATGTTCACGCATCATATCCACCTTTGAATACAACTGCCCCGGGGGGGGGGCTTTTCTCCCATCAGAACTGCTGCCTATACGCCACTGGGCCATCTCTAAGAGCGCCGTGAGGCCAGCACCTATAGATGGGATCTTTGCTACATGTCCAAGGGGTTACACAGGGGGAGGGGTGTTCCCATTTAGACGCTTATAGGCATATTATGGTTGTTATCACCCAGCATCATTGTCACCCAATGGCCCTGTATTATTGAAAATTTACCATCGCCATCCAAAGACTCCCATTTTTTTCGACAATTTAGAAATCTTTCACCCAAGACCTCTACTTTTTAGAAAATGTTGCCAAATTTCCACCCAAAGACCATCTTTAAAAAAGAAATAGCAAATTTCCACCAAAAATCACCCTTATTTATGGGCAATCTGGCTGCCTTTCACCCAATAACCCATTTTGGCACATTCTCTATCAGCGCATGCCCCTAGCTTTGAAAGCAGCAGCCTCAAACCCTTAGTTTCATACGGTGAAATTAAATTTTTTAGTGCGCTTCGCGCAAAATTCAAACAAATAGTCATTTGAAAGACTATTTTCAGACTTAAATTAAACGTGATTATAAAAAAAATTGGTGGTGTACAATTGGGGGCACTCACCTATGAAATGGATATGTGCTTCGCGCAAAATTCAAACAAATAGTCCTTTGAAAGACTATTTTCAGACTTAAATTAAAGTGATTAAAAAAAAAGTGGTTGTGTACAATTGGGGGCACGCACCTATGAATGATCTGGGTGTAAGGCTCGCGCTTCCAACCCTGGAGCATTCGTGGACAAAGTACTGAAAAACTCGGGTCTAGCAGCCAAATACCAAAATAGGGGCTTTCAGAGTGATAAATTGCAAAATTTTCGAAAAAAATTGGGTCTTTGAGTGAGATTTTTTTTTTTTTTTGCGAACTTTTCTAAAATTTAAGGTTTGGGGTGAAAATTTTCAAAATGATCTGCCCAAAATAGGGTCTTTGGTGACAGTGGTAAAATGTTCACAAAATATGGGTCTTTGGGTGATTTTTTTTTAAAAATGGGGTCTTTGGGGTGACAACATGCTGAAAAGGGGTCTTAACAGCCTTACATACGCTGGTTTTCCAGATGGGAGTGCCTTCCCCCGGGAAATTGTTCCCGGAAGGAGCAAGAATTTTCACAGATGCTAGAAAAGACTGGCATTCTTTAGGCCTACCCCTTGGCTCCTGGTGCCATCTGATGTTCTGTTCCTCTTGCAGTGGTGAAACCGGTGGTCATATAGACAGTGTCTGTGTACCATGACCTTATAGAGAAGAGGACCCACAACACACTATTTTCAAAGACCCTATCACGTTGCCGCCTCTTGTTATCAAATCCCCATTTACCGGCCTAAGATAATGCGATAATCACCCCTCCAGCAGGCAGGGGCTGTCTGGCCTTCGCCTTTAATTGGCTTTATTGAACATCCAATTCCGATAAATTGGGTACCTCAGTATAGCTCAGATTTATTAACTTTACTCTTTCCATTGGTATCAAAATAATGTAGACACTAACAAGGAACGTCACTATTACGTCATAATGTAATAAAGTTTAAAATACTGCATATAGGAAGAAACATTGATATTTTTGGCAATTTAAACTGGGTCTAAATTAATATTGTAACACTTAACCTTTTTTCCATCATGGTATAGATAATTGACTTCATTATGACATTTTTAGTATGTTGTTACTCATTTTGGTATCAAAGGAATAGGAGGACCTGCTATCTATTGCACCTAAAATCAAATGTCTGTGATTTTCCTGTGTCGTACTGGCGTTTTGGGATTTCCCCTCCTGAAAGGGGTGGGGGCAGTGGCGTAAATTTCTTTTTGCATTGGGGGATGGTGGTTTGATGAAATTTAGATGAAATGGGGTTTACTGAAAATATCCATTACGCGCTAAAAATTTTGCCAATTTAGAAGTCGACAATCATAATCTCATTTTAATTTGAACAAATGCGCACAAAGCCCGCGGAAATTTACCATTTTTAAACTATTATGTTAAAATATTAGGTTATTTTGGGTCAAAAACCGTGAATGGGAATCAACATGGGGGGGGGGGGGGATGATCGTATTGACATTCCCCCCTCATCAAAATATTGGGGGGGGATAATCCAATCCCCCCGGATTGGGATTTCCGCCTGGGGGGTGATTTGCAACACCCTATCCATCACTTGGGATAACCCATTTACCTTCTATACCCCGGGTAGTGTTTTTAATGGGGGGGGGGCATGATGAAACGGAGCATAAAATGTCATATTGGTTAATTACCATTAACCATTTTGACACAGGGTTTTGGTTGGGCGAAAGCATAGAAGAGAGCGCGGTACCACAACCCCCCCACCGGTTCGGAAGACGAGGGTTAATTAATTTAAATGTATACATTTAATGAGGTAAAAGTATGACTTATCACATTATATTTCAGATGAAACTGACATGGATCAGTTCGACATTGGTTTCGACTATCAAACAGCCACAGAGGTGAGAAACAAATTCAACATAACCGGAAGTTTAAAACTATGACAATTTTGGGGTTTTTCGATGTACAATTACACGTGTTGGGCGCATTGGGCGCCAGTTCAGAGGCTATACATGTACAAGGTACATGAACTTTCATAACACCGTTTTTCAGAGTCGGAAGTGATTGGAACATTTTCATATTATTTTCACAAGATTTTTAACAATACGGGTCACAAAATCAACCCAAAATGCAAGCTTATTTTCTGACGAGTAGTTAGCTCCACAAAGGAATGATGGATTGGGATGGGGGTTTTCGGTATTTTCTGAACAAAATTCTCCTCTCTTTCGTGAAAACAACTGCCAAAAATAAGATGGAAATGAATGTTAATGTGCATTTTCCCAAAACCTACAGTCAGGGGTCACAACATCCGTTCAAATTGGACAAAGTTTTGGGGACAGCTTTTCCACATAGTCACGGACCGCCCCGGCAACAAAGAGATATAGATCACAAAACGGGTCTCGTGTATGCACAGAATACACATCGAGTGCATTAGCTTTTGTCGAGATGTGAGTGGGTATAACGGAATTAGGTAAATTGGCTGGTTTTCGCGTTGTTTGTCCTTCTTTCTATTATGTCCATGGCCTGTGACTGAGTGTCATACCCATATGTCTATGGTGTTCTCCATTGATTGCTGTATTGCAGCATTTGTTTCACACGATCAATGGCTTCATTCTACAAGGTCACGGTTATTCGTACATGTTGCTATGGGCGCTAGGACACTCTCTCATGGGGGACACTCAGTTTCGTGACAACGGCACAAGACTTGTTTGTCGGGAGGGGG